>OZ038483.1:87713350-87765850 GCA_964036315.1 Acanthosepion esculentum | reverse complement strand
CAGGTGATATTGGAATGCCTTCCATCGTTAACACGGAATTCTCACTAAAGAGATGGAGGATCACATGACATTGAGTAATATCTGGAGGTAATCCACTAATGAAATCACAGTGAATATACAAATCATCCCTGGTTTTGAAAGAAAAATAAAGGCAAAGAAATAGAGATTCATCACTTTGTCATTATCATTTTAAATACTTGGAGCAGTTATTAATATCAAATCTGAGATCTTTGAAACTCATTTCATATGTATTCTATTTTTTCACAGTTTTTTTTATATAATAAAAGGTAAAAAATAAGTTTCCTGACCTACAACCAACAATTTCTTTAATTTTATATTTATACAAAAAAAATTCACCTTTATATATAAAAAGCTGCAAGATTCAGTGTACAAATTAATTATATAATTTAGTTATTTATATGACCTAATTTCTATTTTAAATTCTTTATTATTATTATTTATTTTAATAAATATATTTATTTTATTTTTTAATTATTATTTTTAATAAATATTTTAATATCTATTATTTATATATTTTAATATTTAAATTTTTTATGATTTATTACCATTATTATTATTTATTATTTATTTTTATTATTTATATAAGTAAATTAATATAAAATTATATAAACTTTTATATTATTTATTTATAATTTACATATTTTCTGCCATATTTGAATAAAAATAGTACCTATCAATAAAAATGTATATTCATAAATATTTTATAAAAATCAAAAAAGTAAACCCTTTTTAGTTGATCAAAATTTTTCATTACACTTGAATTTCATGTTTAATATTATAAAACAGTCATAATCATGGCAAAATTGACTGCCTATTCTTTTTTGTGGTATTTAAATATTTTTTTAAATAAAAAGAAGCTAAAAAGCAAAAGTATATGAAATTTTATGTCATATTGTGGATAATTTGGAAGAAAATATCGTGATTATAATGAAAAAAAGAATATATGGTTAGCTTCATTAGAACTGAATTTGTTAAAATACTGATTAATTTTAGCAATATACATTTTTAAAGTAAATGGCAACAAACTGCTTTCAACTGCTTTCAGAAAACACTAAGGTTATGTCCCTTAGTATAAAAGGTTATCGATAAGTTCCATTTTTTTCGCTAGTAAAATTATTTTGCCATAGTAATTTTTCCAATGTTGTACAACTAGAACATAGTTTAAGGTATTATATTTCATTTAAAACTTTTTACAGCTTTAAATTGAGTAGTCTTAACCACAAATAAATATTGCAAGTTGCAACAAACTAAATGAAAAAAATTCAGAAACTTAATTTATATTATACAAGAAACAGATTTTTCTATAAATATCTACAAACTTATCACATTTTCTAATAATTATCATTTAATTAAATGAACAAGAAATTACAATTTCTGTTTTAAGTTTTACATTGTTAGAATTTTTGCAAAAGTTGTATTTTGATTGCTATTTTACTTTATAAATTGTAAGTTACAATTTTTTAAGGAATATTAATTCTGCCTTTAGAAACAATACTGTTAATTAAAAACAATATCTTGGTTTCAATAAATTTGTAGGTGGAGATTTTAGTTTAGAAAACCAGAAAGGAACTCAGCTAGAGCCAACAATCAGTGAAAATTTAAAGACTGTACTGGGAAATGATCTCAAATCCATTGTTAGAAAAAAATGTTATAATAAAAAAGAAATGTAAAATTATATAAAAATAATTAAAGGGTAAATTAAAGAATAATAAACTAGGCTTGTTTATTACAGTTTCTTTGAAGGGAGGGTTTATTAAAAGAAGAAAATTACTAACATGTGTCCTTTAAATAAAAAACTGTTAAAATGAAGCCAGATAGTAATAAATGGTTGGAATAAAATTTGATGTGTAAAACTTTGTATATGTGAGATTCAAATTGATATTTGTGAAAATACTGCCAAAATAAAAACTGATGGTTTATAAAAAAGATGCATGTATAAAAACTGTTTTTCAAAGATTTGTTAAAAAAGAGTCTCAAGTCCTATGGTCTCAAAACCCACCTAAATAAAGTTTGCAAACAGTAGTAGTTTAAAAAGATACATTTTGTAGATACAGTGTAGAATGTAAGTTAAATCCTTATTGTATCAAATATGTGATTGAATTTGGAATTGATTTGTGGCTATTTAAGTAGCCCCATTTGTCTGACAGACACAATGGATTTGGCTTTCACAAGAAGACTTTTATGGTTCTGGGAGCTGAATTTGAAAAGAAAGAATAAAAAGAAAGCTGAAGGGTTTTGCCTTTACTAGCAAAGGACTGCAAGTAGCTTCTGGGATCTGAACAAAACAAAACTAAAAGCTGCCACTGCTGACTCTAACAATGAAAAAAGAAAATAGCAAAAAGAAAAGAAAAGAAAAAGAAAGCAGAAAGGGGAAGTTTCTACAAATGTAGAGAAATATAGAGTTGTTTGTGGAAGTTTGTCACAAAATTACAGGTATAAATCCTCTATCTGTTTATATCTCTGAGATGAGGTATTATGATTATTTACATTACTCAGATTGTTATCCTCATCTCCATTGCTATATTCTCAATGTTTCGGCCATTGTATGCTCTAGCCTTCTTCAGGTGATTGGAATTTTGAACCAAACCCATTATTTCATCCACTGAGGTAGATTGTTCTAATTCCATGTGCCATGCCTCTTCCGGATATCTCAGTTATTTCCCTTTAACTCAACTCTCCAAGTTTTGGTTCACCATTGCTGTGGCCTGGTATTGAACTCAGTCACTGGACCTAACCAACATCTTTATCCACTGGACCATGTGTCCTTGAGGACATCTGTGTATGAATTTTTGGGACTTATAAACCTAATGTCTCAACCACTACTTTTTACCAGTGCTCATATTGCAATTTTTTCTGTTATTATTATTGCATTTTTCACCAGAGCTTATATTGCAATTTCTGTTTTTCTTCATTGCTTTTCTGTAGCACTCCTTATTACTGGTTCCCATATTGTATTCATTTCTATGCTTGGTTGGCACAGGAGATTTTCGTGGCCTAGCATATGTGCTGATTCCTTAAGTTTTTGTATTTTCCAGTGATGCTCTCTATTATTTCAACCTCATCCCACAGGGGGCGGTGATCTCCCTTTTCCCCCATATGTGGTCAGCTACACCTGATTTTTCTATTTCCACTTGTGTTACCACTTTACAATGTTCTTGTAGTCTTACCTTAAGTGGGTGGCCTGTTTCTCCTTTGTATTTCTTACCACAGCTGCATGGGTTTGCATACATGCAGTCCTTAGTCATGTTCTCCTCTAGGGGGGGGGTCTTATTTCTGAGTAAGTAATGCAAGTATTAATCCTGATTTATGAAAATATGAAATTTATCTCATCTCATTTTGTAAAACTGAACTATTCTGTAAACAAACCAGAAATCCAGTGATGCCTGTGAATTGTCAACCTTCTCAACTCCTTTCAACAGTTAACTGAATTGAAGTAAGTGAACATCTTTATATGTAATGTTATATAATAATTATAATTGTTTTTATGAGTCCAAGAGAATTGTAATTAGAACTTGTTATCTTGCCTAATTGTTTGGCACACAAAGGAAAATTTTGTGCAAGCTTGTTTTGAAAATTTGTGATTTTGTGCTATTATTCCAGTTTTTAAGAACTCAGGTGAACTGTCTGATCCTTCTATCAGTCTATTAGCCTTCTACCTCTTTTTTTGGCAAAGTATTAGAGACTGTAATTAACTCTGAATTGGTTAAGCATCTCACTTCACAGGGTCTTTCAGATAAGCAATATGGTTTTCACTTTTCTAGGTCAACTACTTATGTATTAATGATTATTGCTGAAAGTCTATCAAGAATGGTGAAGTTTGGGCTGTTGCTTTGGATATCTTGAAAGCATTTAACAGGGTTTGATATACTGGTCTTCTTCACAACTTGAAAGTTTATGGTATTTTTGGGTGAATTTTTGAACTGCTTCCATTTTTCACGTCAAATCACAAAATGAAAGTTGTCTTAAATGGCCACACTTCTAAATCTTTTTGCATTAATACAGTTGTCACCCAGGGCTCTATTCTTGGACCTATATTGTTCCTAATTTTCATCAATAACCTTCCAGATATCATCAGTTCTCAACTCGATATCTATGCAGATGACACAACTATTAATAGTAAGTCTGATCAGTTTGATAAGGTCAAATTGGTAGCTGATTTAAAAAATGACCTACAATTTATTGTTAACTGAAACAAGGCTTGTTAATTTTAACACCTCCAAAAAAAAAAAAAAATTCTTTTAATCATCCGAGAGAACCTTTTGTACCTTCCATCAGCATAGCAGATGCTAACCTCTTGGACTAATATTTTTCACTGATATGAAATGAAAAGATTATATTGAATTAATTGCTAGGCCTGCTGCTAGAAAATTTGGCTCAGACAGTTTTTCTTGTCAGAATCTATCTTACATATTTATAAGTCTACCATTCGTCCTTGAATATTGCTGCCACATCTGGTCTGATTCTCCTGCTATGTATTTAGATATTCTTGATAAAATCCAAAGAAGAATCTGCAATGTTATTGGTCCTGACCTGGCATATCAGTTTCAGTCACTTTCCCACCGTTGTAATGTAGCCTCCCTGTGCTTTTCATAGTAATTGTTCTTATGTACTTTCCTCTATGATACCTAGACTTTATGAATTTAAGAGCAGTACTAGATTGGCAGCAAGGTCTGTTCAGTTTACATTGGAAATGGCTAAATAGTCCTATCCTAACAGTTTCTTTTATTGCACTTCTTTTTTGTGGAACTCTTCCAGCTTCTTGCTTCTCAGTGGACTTTGATCTTCAAAAATTTAAATGCAATTTCAATCGTTATCTTCTGTCTTCTTAATTCTTGTTCTTTTATTCTTTTTCTCTCCTTAATAGTAATTTTTTCCTCATATTCTCTAACACCTAGTAACTCCTTACATCTTAGTGACTTTCTTGCCTTGCTTGGAGGTGAAATGATTAAAAAAAAACTCACAGCTCAAATACTATTTTCCCGTTTACTCATTTCTGTGGCAGGAATTGGCGAATACAAGCAGTTCTTCATTTTTTATTTAAACCACACTAAATCATAAACCAGCACTTTAAGAGAAATTGATGGAAGAGAAGTAGGATGCATATGTAAGCTAACTTAAAATAATGCATTCAAAATTTTAACAGTACCCAAGTTTGCTGTATAATAATGCCTGCCATCTTTTTACAAAAAATATATTATTAAACAGTGAAACATGGACCCTGTCTATGCACATGGTGTCTCTAGCCTATATATTTTTATTTTTCAAACATATAGGCAAACATTTATTGAGTTTTATTTACACTTCTTGTTATTTATACAGTGTAAAGAAATGGATCATACATGTCTACAACATGAAAAATCCAAGTGGCAACCCAAAGTGAGATCAACATGAAGACTACCTTCCAGTTAAATAACTTTCCTGTGAACAAAAAAGTACCATCTACCAACATATGTACGGATTTGAAAGACAATTACAAACCAGTTACAAACATTCTACCTTGCATAAGAGGAGTGTCACAGAAGATCCAGAGGATTTGTGGTTTGTACAATATTAGAACAATATTCAAAAATAGTTCTCTTCTATACAGATAAGCTCACCAGTTTTAAACATTCACTGGAAGAAAACATGACCAAGAACTGTGTATATGTGGCAGTAAATTATAGGAAAGGTCAACATGTAGCCAATAGACACTTGAACATAGAAAGAATTTAATGATATCCCTTTTGAAAGTATAAAATAATTTTTTCCAGTGAACACAAAAATATTTTTTCTTCTTGTAAAACATGAAAAATTAACTTAATTATAAATTTACGTATTTGAATTTTCTTTCTTTTTTTTTAATATCACAAATATACTTCATTGTAATTTACAACTGGGTCACCAAGATTCTACTTTGATATGAGGACAAAAGTGAATCAATATTTATAACATGATGTATAGTTATCAGCTAAATTTTGGCTTGAAATTTTCACTGTATAATGTTTTGTCTATGGGATTAATATTTATCACAAAATTAAGGAAGGAGATTATGTTGGAAAATAAATATTTATTGTGTATAATAAATGCTTTTTTCTTCATTAGCCTATGGGCTTATTGATGTACCTGCATATACTTGTTTGTATTAATAAAAGTAAGTAACTTACATTTCAGTTCTAGAAGGCAATATGTATCTGTTGCTTGTGAGGTTGGGAGTAGATATAAATTGCTGAAAAGAAATATGTGCTCTTTTGAAATTATTGTTAATATAACTGGAGGATTTATGTCCATATCACATTGAAAACACAGTTCTTGTATGATCATCAAAATTAAGTAACATTGAGCCTGGTCAGTACATAGATGGGTGACTGCTTGGGAATATCAGGTAATGGATAATGGGTTGGAATTGGAAACCAGAGAGCTATGTTCCAATTCCAGATGGGTTTGTTATATTTACTTACATGCAAATACTCCTGGAAAAGGTATGAATCCACCTCTACTCCTCCCAGCTATGGGTTAATTAGTAGAACTTGTATCAGTAAATCATTATTATTTCCAAAAAATTCTTACAATCTGAAAATATTTTCTGGTTTTAAATAATCTGCAAAGGATTGATAAACTGTAAAAAAATAAATCAATTCAGTAAACTGGAAGATAATACAGAATGCATTTGTGATAGAGGATTATGCTCACAAACCATTGCACTTTGAATTTAGATTTGTCCTAAACACATCTCTTATACACAATATAAAGAATATTGTGCTAAAATTCATAAATTTCTAAAAACATTTTCATACTTTAATGATGAAAATAATGATTTATTGATAACAGTCAGTCTATTTAACATTGAGCATCATTTACTACGTATTATGCAAAGTAGTTTTTTTAATATATATAAATTTTCCTTTATTTTGTGGCAGAGGCATTTATGATAGGATTTAATGAAGATTTAACTAATAAGGGAAACTTAATGTTTACAGAATATTGAATCTCCTACCATTGCAGCAAAGAAAATTAAGTTGCAGCAAAGAAAATTAAGTTACAGGCAAAAACTGCTTATATGAAGAATCTTGAACAAAAATTGAGATCTAAAACTTTTTATTGAAAGTGGATGAACCAGACTGATGTTCACCAAATCCATCAATGAATTAGAAGCAGTGAATTTAAGTGAGTGACAGAAGGCCTTATTATGGCAGCACAAGACCAATGTCTTCCAACTGATAAGGATAAAATCAACAAAGATGGCTCAAATCCTGCCCGCCACTTATGCCAAAAATTTGATGAAATTGTTGACCACATAATATTAGAGTGCCCAGTCCTTTCTGAGAAAGAATACATTATTAGACATGACATGCTAAAACAATGTAGTCATTGGCATGTCTGGCTGAACTTTGGTATTGGAGTCCCAAATACAAGATACCAACACCATCCGAATGATGTCACAAATAGTGATCGAATGACTATATTGTGGAATTTCCTGATCTTTACAGAAGGAAAACTGATGCAAATAGAGCAGACATAATCATAAAAGGTTTCAAAAAAGGAAACCTGTCAATTAAAAAGAATTTCAAAAACTTTCAAATGATAAAGACCTGCAAATTGAAGTAACAGAAATATGTAAACTTAAAACTGCAATTGTCCCTGTTGTGATATTTTGCATATGATAAAGAAAAGGTACCAAAAATCATGTGGGTAAAATCACATCCGGACACATCAGCATCTCTACAAATGATTACTTTGAAATCAGTATAATGTATGGATGTGGATGAGAAGTTAAAACAGAAACAGGAGTAGATTGATACATCAGATTTTATTTCAAAACAATGTCACATATCTGCTTGCCAAATAGTACATTTAGAACTGTGTTCACTTTGATGAACAGAGAATGAAAATCATTTTGCTGAATAATTATGCCTGCCCTCTTGTAAGAATGATTCCAATTATGGCAATACTCTTCCTACTCACCCCATATCTGTCTTTTAGATTTCCATTTTACAAACATCTAAACCACTTTTTTACAGACAAGAATATCTCCACTTAGGACCAAACTGAAAAAAACTTTCCATAATCTGAACATTTTTTTCTTAATAAAAAGTGGCTAATCTAAAATTTTATATAGTTTTCTTATTGTAGAAGAAAATTAATTTGATATAATTTTATAATTAAATGAATTAATAGTTCAATTAGGGAATGGTGACTATTTCTTTAATCACACCATATTGCAAAGGTACATTTCAATTAACAAATTGTTATTAGAAGCAACAATCTAATTTCAGTAACATGTAAAACAAAATTTCAAGAAATTCTGTCTCATTTTTAATGTTACTAATAAAACAGACAGAACTAAAATGAAAAAACAGTTTTAAATGACTTTACCTGAACAGGTTTTTGTATATGGCTACCAATAATTTCTTCCAGCTCTTTCTCATGTTGATTCAGTTCCTTCTGCTTTTTCACTATTTCAATTTTTTGCTGTAGCAGCAGCAATTTATGCTGGTGTTTTTTGTTTATAACCTTCAGGCTCCGATCGTCTAGCAATAGAAAGAATTGACAATCCCTTATTAAAAATTTCAGGTAGTTTCTATATATTTTCAATTTTCATGTGTTGTAAACAGGGAAAACTCAGATTTTATGATACAATGTTAAATTTATGCAAGTAAAATTTGACTCACTACTCCTGGCCAGGGAATTTGATATGAGAACATTATCAATTGGATTCATATGTAAGTACGAGCTTTGCATACTAAAACCAAATATGCTCCCCAAAAGATTACACATGATTTATGACTGGTGCTTACCATTCCCACAATAAATTAATTGTAAATTAATTAAAAGGAAGGGACAGGCCAACTAGATAGCAAGCTTATGTGAATGGATAGCAAAATGGGAAGTGGAAGGGATGGTAAAAAGAGAAACATTACTAAGAATTGCACTAGAGAGGATGTTGTGGAGAGCCATGATTTCTCATGTTCTGAAAGGTCATGACACATAGAAGAAGGAGAGAAATAATTTGAAAATTATGCCATAATATATTGCTAATGTATATTATTGTGAAAACCTTGACTTGCATCAGAAAATTTGATATAGTATAGTTTAATAGTTACAGCAACTGCTACATTTGTAAAAAACTAATGTCCTAAAAATCATAGTACATAACCAATATTTATCACAGGCTACTACTTTTTCTTCAAATGTGCTTAGCTGAAATGGAATACATTTTATATATCTGTTGTACTATCAACTATGGTCATATTCTCAAAGAACTATCTGTACTTCATCTTCTCTATATTAATTTGCAAATATCTTTAATAGATTCTGAAGTATACAATTACTTCTTTAAATCATTTCTATAATCTTGATTTAATTTTTATCAGAATTTCAGTTTCTTGTCTTCAATAATTAGTTTGTTGACCATTTTTTGAAAATGTGTAAACTTTGTACTGATTAGGGTTTTGGAGATCATGACCTTTAAAATGACTTTAAACAAAATCAATCTTGAAAGTATTGGTATTACCATCATAACTCAAGTAATAATAAAAATACAGTTATAATAATAAATATATAAAATATAAAAATACAATTATAATAATAAATCTCATCACATTTTGGTAAGTGTTACTGGAGATCATGAGATGATAAATTTCTTTCCCATTTTAATTTTTTCCTTTCCACTGATGTGGTTGATTTGAAATTTCATTTAAATTCTTATTTCTTCTCATTTTCTTTGTTGAACATTAGAGCAATATGTTACTTTGAAAATAAAATCAGTCATTCGAATTCAAATTCCTATTTCAGCTACTGATATACTTTTATGATAATGTTATAGTGATTTTCCAAGCATAGCTTAGATGTGGCAAAAGGCTGAAAGTAGGTGTCACACAGTGAGGATCAAACTCACTACTCAGTAGTAATTATTCTAGCAAGACAAGCTTGCTAATTATTACACCACTTCGAGGTGCCCATTAAATGATTTTCTAAGTGTAGCTTAGATGTGGCAAAAGGCCTAAAGTATGGGGTACCCAGTGAGTATCAAACTCACTACTCATTCATAATTGTTCTTGCAAAACAAGCTTGCTAACCATTACACCACACCGAGGTGTCCTGGTTATTTTCTAAGCATAGCTTAGATGTGGCACAAGGCTGAAAGTATGGGGCACCTAGTGAGGATCGAACTCACTTTGCAGTTGTAACTGACCTAGCAAGACAAACTTGGTAACCATTACACCACACCGAGGTGCCCTATTATGTTATAAATGGATGAATTTCATTCTTCCTGCAGTCTGTTTATTGCTAGCTATTGGGTCTTGTTGCTAATTTAAAAATTAGAAATTGATGATATTAACTGAATACATAGGTAATAATAAACTCTCTCAGTAATTACACAGATAATTACAACAGATAGGTTTTATATTCATATCATCAATGACAAGAGGAGTCTGTTATCTTCATCATTATCTATATTAACTTTTTATTTGTTTTGTGATTATACAAAAATAGATTTGTTACCTGTAGTTTGTGGAATTTGAAGCAGAAATGTATTCAGTTGAGACTGAAGATGTTGATTTTCAGATTCAAGTCTCAAGATCTGTTGCATAAGAGCATGACTCTGATTTCCTACTAAAAAAAGTTTATAATAAATTATATCTCTCATTGGTGCACTTCAATTTTCACTGTGGTTTACATATTTATCATGCTTAATTTAGTCTAGCATTGGGTTATACAGATAGCATGAGGTTGTATTTTGTTAATCTTCCAATCAAAGATAGCCTAACTTAAAAATCTGCATTTGAAATCCTGGCTTTTACCTGAACTTGATCATTGGCATTAGGGGGAAATATATAAATACTTTAGCCATCAAGCAGTCCTGTCGTGGCCACCTTTGGCCGCTCCCTAAAACAGAAGAGAACAGGACACTTTGTCCTTGACCTTTTTGATTGTGTTCTCTACATGCTGTATAATTTAGTCTCATTTCGTTTTAGAATTGAGCTAATTACTTTTTAGTTCCGTTTTTGTTATGAACCCAGTCGTAATACACCACTTAAGCATTTTTAGACCTTTGTTTTTTCGTAGCAAATCTCATTTTTAGAGAGATTTTTAGCCTTTTTGCAAGACCGTGACTGTTGTTGGTCTCCCTTAACATAACACAGCGACTTCTCACTGAATTTGGGGTCAGTACTCAGGCTCCTGGCTTTTGTGGCCAGGACTCCGACCTGGGCTGCGTATTAAGCTATGCTCCCATTTTTTTTGTCTGCCAACTGGATGCGAGTTGGGTCTATCTTTCTGTCTCTCTTTACTTCTCCTTTTTACTTCTGGCTCCTTGTGCATTTTTGACTTTTGGCATTCCACCCCTACTGGCTGCCTGCACGTTGTCCATAACCATGACATGTTGAGCAGGAATGGTATCAGACACTGACCCTATTGAGGGAGAATGAAATGAACTAATTGAAAGTGTTGTCATGGAAATCATTTTGTATCTGTATGAACCCAACAAAAACTCTAAACCACAAACGATGAGAACAAAAAAATGAAAAACAAGAAAATAAACAAAACATATCACCAACAACTTTTCAAAAAAGAACACCTTCTCATGACAACCAAATTCACTTAACATACCAAAGTCCTGCAAACAAAGATCACAGAGATCTAATTTGATCACCCCCTGAAGGAACTTCCTTCTCAATGATTCCAAAAGAGATATTCTCAAAGAGGTAAGAAGTTCTTAACCAAAAACACAAAATAAACCACTACAGCCACTGGATAATGGTCTGATAAGACCTGTAACTCATGTCTTCCCTTACCAGACAAGAGATCAATTCCAAGGAATTTGACCCCCTTTACATTGCTTTTGCCCACAGTTGCCGGATGACACCTGTTACACATGTTGTTCTTTACCAGACAATGAGTTAATTCTAACAGACTTAACCCACTTCACCCAGTTATCTTTCATAATTTGAATGTTAAAACCATGAGTTTCTTGGGACTGACTTTTAAAAAAATTATTTAAAATTGTATTTTGCTTTTAAGTAATTTCTTACCAAAATGTTTCATTTAAAAATAAAAACAAAATTTACATTCGTAGATATGCCTTCCCCAACCACCATCAATAGGCATGAGGAGCTGGAAAAAACACATAAATTTTTAATTTTAAATTCAAGTCTCTGATTATCAGTATGAAACTTTTTGGCTCATAAAAGTATTTAAAAATATGTATATTACTTGATTCTTTACTGCTTTTATTAGTTTCCTTATGACTTGATTGTTGCTCCTGAGTTGCCCTTTGTTCTTCATAAAGTTTATTGTTCTTCATTAACACCTTATGTGTTTCTTCTTTGTCTCCTGCAATTGAAAGAAAACTGAAAGTGTGAAATTCTAAGGTTAAAGATTTCATCAGACAATTTATAAAGTGAATGAAAAGGAAAATAATTTTGAGTAACATACATTTTTAGTATTTTATGGTGGGCCTTGTTTGACTACTGTTTTTGGTTAGTAAAATATACATATACACATCATAACAACAAAGTGAGACATTTATACGTATACAGAAGGGTTTATTTATCAGAAGGATTTGGTTGTACTAATTCAGTAGATATGACAGTTCTTTTAATGTTAAATGGTAATTGTGAAATGTTTCTGTTTTTCATGTTTGTCTTGGTGAATGAATAAAATTATTTGCAAGTGATAAGTCTATCATTAAAATGTAATATTAAACATGAGAAAGTGATAGTGGTGTAAAACTTATTTGTAGTCTTCCTTCCTGGAACGACTCAAATCCACATGCTTTCCTGGTGAGAGGTTACTGAAAAAAATGCCTCTAAATTTCCCAACAGAAGGGCAGTTTCCTTTTTTAATAGGTAATCATAGAAAATTAAGTTCTTTTTATTTTTTGTGATCACTATAAGTATTTATATGATCTTTCTTGTTTATTAAATCAGTTTTTAATCAAGATCCATTTTTATTAACCAAGGCTAAATTATGGATAAATGTTGCAAGACAGAGTGAATATAGTCCAAACAGTTTGGGCTGAAATGATGTATATTATTATATTCTTCATTTATTAGTTAAAAATAAAGCTGTTACATTTAACAATGAAGATTAATCATGTCTATACATGCACAGAATATGAAAATATGGCCAGTGAAAGTGTTTAAATTTAAAATCATCTCAGCCAAAGAACTGACTACAGAGCTAATAAAATTAGTGTATCTAGTGTGTAACTATTATTTCTTGCTTAAAATGATGAACTTAAAATGATAACTTTCCCCACTGAATTTTACCTTTTAATTTTGCTTCAATTTCCATATTTCGCATTTGTTCTAACACATCTGGGTGTTGGCCTCCATGTTTCAAGTATTCCTCACGGAGATTCCTGCAAACAAAGCCTTTTCAGATTAGAGCAGCATTTCTAATGTCTTAGTTATACCCTCTTAATAATATCAAATAACATTTATATACCTGGCATTGACATCATTTAAGTTCACAAAAGTTTCAGGTAAAGCATCATTTATCACACTATAGTGCAAAACATCTAGTTTACATATCAACTATTAAACTTTAAATAGTGGTACCTGAAGATATCATGATATCACAGATATTTTCCAAGACACTGCATTAAAAATGATCTGATTCTACATTATGGGAGAATACAGATAATTATCAAAATATATTTGAGCATTTTCCTTCTATTTTAACATACTTTTCTCCTTCTTTGGCAAAATTATCATGCTGAAATTATACAAGATGGAAGAAATAACATATTTAATCTATTTCTTGTATCTCAATGTAATTACTGGTACCCTGTCAACACATGTTCTACTGCATTCATGAGGAATTGTCAGTCATGATTTAGAGGATAGTTTTCCTGCACTGAATTGTTATACCCATTCACTCAACACATATATTAAACTGAAACAAGTTTGCAGTAATTTTTGAGAAAAATCTTTTCTTCTTATAGAAATATTATTCAATTATCAAAATCTTTTCCTTAGTTTTCTATAACCTTACACCAGCTTTCAACTAAATTGTGTATTCCATCATTACAGAATGATACTGCTTTTGATTTAATGAATTCCTCAAGATATGTTTCGATATCTTCAATTTCTTAGGAATTGCTGATCAAAGAAGTGAAAATAAGAGAGAGTTGGAAATTGACAGGTTTAGAAAATTTGCTGCATATGGAAGAATTGATCATTTCAGTTCCATCATCCTTTACAACATTTGCAATAAAAGTACCATTCAGAAAAATCACTGGTTGACTTCCTTCCTCAGAAAATGATCTTTTCTATTCCAATGTGTCATTCAAACAAGACATTTTCTCACTGCAACCTTGTGCAGTTACAAGTTGTCTAGGTTCCAATAATTCTCTTTCAATTACACCAAACATACAGTAGATTCCATTTATGTTTGGATGTTGAATGCTCTGATCATTTGCTTTGATTTGGATTCTTTAATCAAACACTAACAATTTTGTCCAAAAATAACATTTTCCTGTGTGGAATAAGAAGGGAAAAATAAGTCTTTAAATGTTGATCAATGTCCCTTTCTGTAAGCTTATATTTTCCCAAGGCTTGTAAATGACTGATTGCACAAGCACTAGAAATCTGAATAAACTTCAAAAACACTAATTAGATTTCCCTAACATTTTACAAAAGGTGTCACTGGAAACTTTTGCATCAATCTAATATACTGAGAAATATATGTTATATTCTGTGCTAAGGGAATAAATACATAACACCAGGTGGATAATAGAAGAAAGGTTTATTGTACACAACCAGTACAATATGAAATACAGTAGGGTTATACACACAGGTCAATCTAGTAGTGAGTGCCACTAATTGGAAGGTCGGACGTGCTTGCATCACTCTCACTCTTCCCCGAGTCTCTCGTAGATGGTTGACTTTATAAGTACTTACTACCTATAGTGTAATCATTCATGGGGGTGACTGGTTATTCCATTACATCAATATAAGAATGTTTAGAATTAAGATTATGAATAATCTAAAAATCATTAAAAATAGTGAATAGGGAAATATAATGCATAAAGAAAATATATTAATACTACTTTACATTTTATTAACATCTATCACATACATTATTTCAATAAAACTTTTGTGTTTGTAAATTTGAAGAAAATAGAATATTCAACTAAGCTCATCTGTCTATAATCTAGTACTGAACTATTTCCATCAGCAAGACTTCTGAAAATTTTGCAAATGAAACAAACAAAAGATACAAAGAGCAGAAACTGACAACAATATTTTTATAGAAAGGAAACAGTTTATAATTGATAGCCATTTTCTCAAGTTGTAATTTTAATGAATATAATATTATTTCACTATAAATACATATGTAAATTTATTATTTATGTTAGCAAATCCAAATGAAGGAAGGTAATGTTTAAAACAATAAGATGAGTTGTAGGTTTGCTTTTTCTTTCATGGATCTCCAAATTAATGTCCCTATTTAGTTAATTTGATTTTCAAACTCAAGTCATAAGCAGCCATTAAAATGACGCGTATTAAAAGACTTGTTATTTACAGATCATGAGATTTCTATGCTTTCCAAAATAATTTTTGAAAGGGTTTCATCATTATTTTGAAATGCATTTTATTTGTTGGGATGTATTTGCATATAACTTGCACAAATATTTGGTAAGCAGAAATCTACAAATTGCCTATATTTCTGTTGTCCTTATTCATAAATTAAACAGGGAATAATACAAGTAATACATGAGCAAGTAAAACAAATGGAGCATTTCAAATGATCTTTGTTGATCATCAATGTCATTTTACACAAATATAAGGCATGAGATCAAAATTCAATGGTGGAATCAATAAAAACAAGTCTACACATAACAACAAAACTGTATAGAGATGAATACTGATTATGGCAATTGGTCTGCCATTGAATAAATTAGTTGAAACTGTTACATTCTCCTTTTCAGAGAGATACTGATTGAACTCACTCTGATTCGGAGCAATGTCTGCACATGTATAAACAAATTATCTTATAAAAACAAACACAGCCACGAGAGATGCAAATTCCAATGAATCAATCATAAATAATAAAAATATTTCTATTGCTGCAATCTAAGTAAATATTGTAATACTTCTATAAGTTAGTAGATTGGCATATTAAGAGAGCAGTGGTTGGAGTAGGCGGATAGTTTATATTCATTGCTAAATAGAGTAACTTATTTTCATTACTATTTTGAGCTAGCTTATATTCATTGTTGGTTAAGTGTAGCTTGTTGTCATAATTGGTTTGATGTCTTGAGATTAGTTATGGGTAGCTTCTTTTCAAAGTTGGTTAAGTGCAATTAGTTTTTACTATTGGTTAAGTGTAGTTTGTTTGCACTGTTAAGGTCAGCTTGTCTTCATCATTGTGGTAATAAAATAAGCACATCCCATCTCCCCTCTTGCTTGTAACCATCTACTATAATAAAATAAACGTTTTCAGTACTAAAGCTTCATAAGCTTCTATAGTTGTTGCTATATTACAATTATTAGTTACATGTTACATATTTTAGTATAGATTCGCAATAGCTTATTTTCATTGTTGTTAATGGCAGTTTTTTTTTGTTTAAGGAAGCATGTTTTCACTGTTGGTTAAGGGTAGATATTGCCTTATTTTTTAGAAGCAGCTAATTTTCATTATTTGTTAGGATTACCTTACTTCATTACTGATTAGGTGTATCTTATTTACATTGCTGATTAGTGTTATACTCCACTGCAATTAGATCTCTTTCTGATTCATTCTGCATGCTGGCTGTATGTGAACACCAAGAAAGCAGAAAACAAAATAAAAAAAGTCATTTTCTGCACATAGGCTCCAAGTATCATGTCCAGTCCATGAGGCAAGTGCTTACAATGAAAGCGATACAGTAGCCAATCATAAATGTTCCTACCAGAAAAGGAGATGACCCTAGGGTCTGCCAGATCTACTTAAAAGCAGGCCTCTTATAATTATCAACAGCAGTTACCAACCACAAGGCCACCTGCCAACATGCAGGGCACTGTTACCATCACCACTTCTCTCAACACAACCATTATTACACCCAGGCTTCACTAACATCACCCACCTCTTCACACACACAATGCAGTTGACAATCCAGCTTCAACACTGCCAGGCTCCTGATACCCACCAACATGATTTATAACATCACACACAGAATGTAACCAACAAACCAGATTCAACACTGCCAGTCTCCTGACACTAACCGCAGCAATTTATAACACCCCAACGTCATCATCACCCAGCTACAAGCCTTCTCATTGCCACTGCCATCACCTCAGCAACTTGACTCACTACAGGCATACCCTCACAGTGAAACATTCCACAACAGGCCTACCAGGTACACTTAATCCATCTTCATCACTGCCATCATCTTAGCAACCCAACTCGCTACAGGCATACCCTTACAGTCATCACTGCAGCCCCATTTTGTTGATCCTCAACAGTGAAACATTCCACCACAAGCCCACCAGCTATACCTAATCCTTTGTTACCACTGTCATCACCTTGGCAACCTGATTTGCTATAGGCATACCACTGCAGTGAAACATTACACCACAGGCTTACCACTACACCAATCCCTTGTCATCACTGCTGTCATCTCAGCAACCAACACAGTCTACCATGAATCAACTTACCACTGTGACTATGATCAATCAAAATGTGCATCTGATATAACCAACCATATTCTGTGACCTCGGTCAAACCAACCGAAGAAATTGGTCAACTCCCGGTGCTACCATTACACCTAATTGCCTTCCTGATGATCAGCAACCAAAATTTGATATTTTCTCCAATTTTCCAACAACTGTAATATATCTTGCACATTAAATGACTGCACATTGTTTAAAAACTTAATCCTTGTTATTCCTTTCCTCTTGCAACCAAACATTATAACATTAGTGATAGCTTATTTTCATTATAGGTTAACAGTTGCCTGTTTTCCTTATTACTTAGAGATTGCTTATTAGCAGGAAGTCATTCTTTCCATTGTTAACCTTTATAATATTGATATAGCAGAAAAGAAATTCCTTCATTTTGTCAATTAAAAGTTTTATTTATCTAACTTTGAAACAAATATGAAGACAATCACTCACATAATATATGAAATTATGTTCAGTCATTATGTTTTATTATAGACCCTCACCTGGCGCTAACATTGTGTGCACAATCAATGCCAGGCTAAGATCTACATATTCTGCACAATGGTTCATTATCTCTTTATTCCCAAATAACCTTCCGTTATAGGATTACTGAATAATTGGTAGGGTAATCTCCCTTATATCTCTGAATCGATAGATAATATAAAAAGAAAAGAAAGTGGGCAAAGTCCAGCTCAATTATGATTTGATTGAATTAGGCTTTCCCAGGTTCTTGGAATGACACATTCGGCCAACCGTGGACCATAAATGAATGAAACGACATTGTAAACAATAAAATATTTAATTAACAATGACATGTAGGTGGCAACGACAACAAAGATATTATATCTTATCAACTATACAATATATTCAGTTGGGATACGACAACTAGCAACAAAGGCAAAGCTTCACACAGAAATCAGGGTACAACATCAAATATCTAATTTTTGCACATATGAAAAGGTGTCTGCAAGAACATAATATTATTGGGTGTTTGTGACTCAGAATAACGTTAGGGTTTATTTTGGGGGTATTAACTTATCTGATATATACGTTTATCGAACACAGGTGATCATAGTCTGTTTTCTTATATTTTTGGTTCAGCGTCTGGAGCTTTAGGTTTTCGACAAAGATCATTTTTTTCTGCCTTGGATTTATACTCGGGATTTCTTCTTAAGGCGATGGTCTCTTTGTGGTTCAAGCTGATTACATTTGGACTATCCTCACATTCTTGGCATTTGGATGGTTGGTCTGCTTTTCTGCCTCTGGGAATGTGTCATCTCAGAATGTCATCAGGAGTGTGGTTTTTGGCGTGACCTTCCGTCTGCCGGTCTATCCTCTCAACTGCTTCTCTTCACTTCTCTCCACGTGCACGTCTCCTTTTTGGCACTTATTTTTCTCGACTGCTGATTGGCTGCCTTTGACCAATCGCATAGTTTCTTTTATGTGCTATTTTACTGGGTCTGAGTCTATTTTTAGAATTCACCTCTGCGTGTTTCTGTGTGTCTGCTTTAGGTTCTGTTGTGGGAGTGGGGAGGGGAATAACATATATGTTTGGGCTTGCATTCATCACACCTCCCAACATAAAAGCAAAAAAAAAAGGAACAAACAAATATTTCACAGAATGATAATTGTTCATCTTTGTCCTCAGTGTGTGACTTGACCTCGTCTCTTTCTCTCCTTCTTTTTTTTTTTCTCTATCTTTCTTCTTTTCCTATCTATCCCTTTTCTTTTTTTTTTCTTTTTTCTAGGTCATGGATGAAACTTGCATTCACTGCCTAACATCTTGACAAAGCGTCTGCTACTTTATTGTCAGAGCCGTTTATATGTTTTATTTGGAGATTATATTCTTGTAAGACTAAGCTCCAATTCTGTAATCTCCTATTCCTGTTTCTCATTTGATTTATGAAGGTCAGGAGGTTATGGTCTGTGTAAATTATTGTAGGTGTGAGAGAGTTTGTAAGGTATATTTCAAAGTGTATTACTGCAGAAACTAAGGCTAGGGCTTCCTTTTCAATGGTTGAATATAATTTCTGAAATTTATTGAGTTTTTTCGAGTAGAAGCTCACGGGGTATGGATTGCCGTTTTCATTTTCATGAATCAGTACTGCGCCTATTCCTATGTCGCTAGCATCTGTGTGCATTTGGAATGATTTATTGAAGTTTGGTGCTCTGAGTTGGGTTTGATTTTAATTTGTTTTTGATTGTTTCTAATGCTGTTTCACATTTCTGTGTCCATGTGAACTTTTGTCCTTTCTTTAACAGATTGGTTAGGGGTGCGGCTATTTCTGCAAGATTTTTACAATAGCGCCTGTAATAGTTCGCCATTCCCAAGAATCTCCTTAAGCTTCAGTTATTTGTGGGTCTTGGATACTCTGCTATGGCTGCCGTTTTCAGCTCAATTGGTTTGATTTTTCCATGCCCTATGACATGTCCTAAGTATTTGACTTCAGCTGAACAAAATTCGCTCTTGTCCAAATTGACAGTCAGTCTCACTTCTCTTAGCCTTTGAAAAACCTTCCTTATCGTTTCTAAGTGTTCTTCTTCGGTATCACTGTATATTATCATATCATCTATGTATGCATCCACTCCGGAAATGTTTGATATACATTTATTCATCAAGCGCACAAAGATTGCTTGTGAGTTTCTCATCCCAAATGGCATGACTCTGTATTGATTCGCTCCATCCGGGGTTACAAATGCTGAAATCTCCTTAGCTCTTTCTGTTAAGGGTTCTGCCCAATATCCTTTCAAGAGATCCAGCTTGGTGATGTACTGAGATTTCCCTATTCGCTCTATACAATCTTCCATCCTGGGAGTTGGATACGCATCCACTTTCGTGATGCTGTTTAATTTCCTATAGTCTGTGCAAAATCTTACGGTTCAGCCCAGCTTGTCCACCAGCACGCATGGTGATGCCCATTCACTTTGGCTTGGTTCAATTATTCCATGTTTTAACATATAGTCTATCTCTTATCGCATTATCTTCCGCTTTCATGGGTTCAAATGGTATGGGTTGGATATTGCCTAATCGGTTGTTCTGTGGCTATGATTACGTCATGCATTGCTGCATTTGTCTTTCGAGGTGTGTCTGGGAATATATCTCGATATTCTCTTATAGTTGACTCTAACCTCCATTTGATGCTTTCAGGTAGGTGCTCTAGTTTCTTTCCTAGGTTCCCTAGTATTTTGGAGTCTAATTGGCAGATCTTCCTTCGTCTTGGGATGGTCTTCCTCGTATGCTTCTTCAGTTCTTAGACTCTGTTCTTGAGCTATCATTACTGGTTGACTCTTATTCCTTCTCCAATATTTCTTCAGCATATTGATGCGACATAAGAGTTTCTTTTTTCGTCGTTCTGGCGTGTGTATGAGGTAATTTAAATCGCTAATTTTTGTCATTATCTTAAACGGACCCTGATATTTTGCTTTGAATGGTTGACTGTTTAGAGGTAGCATTACGAGTACTTCGTCGCCCTCTTCAAATTTTCGGTCCTTTGTTTTTTTGTCATAAATTTCCTTCATATGTTCCTGACTGCTTTGAAGGTGTTTCCTCACTAATTCCTGGGTTGTCATCAGCGTTTTCTTCATCTTCGCCACATACACGTGCATGTCTCCTGGCATTGGTTGATCCAACATCCACCTTTCACATATTAATCTGAGCTGTTCTCTCACGCGGTGGCCAAATATCATTTCAAACGGACTGAATCCTAGGGATTCCTGTACGGCCTCTCGTGCTGCGAATAATACATATGGTATGCCTTGGTCCCAATCTGATTGGGATAAGTTTTCAGCATGGTTTTTAGGGTGGCATGGAATCGTTCCAGGGCTCCCTGGGATTGAGGGTGATAAGCGCTGGATTTAATATGTTCAATTCCTAACTGTTGGGTTATTTCTCTGAATAATTTGGAGGTAAAATTAGATCCTTGATCTGACTGTACGACTTTTGGTAAGCCTATTCTTGTGAAGAAATTGATTAAAGTGCTAGAAATCCTTTCTGTGGAATTGTTCCTTAGTGCAATTGCCTCGGGATATCTGGTGGAAGCGCACATTATTGTTAACATATACTTATGTCCGTTCATGGTTCTGGGTAAGGGTCCTACACAGTCAACTAGAATTCGGCTGAAGGGTTCCTCTGTCGCCGGTATTGGTTGTAGTCATGCCTTCGGAATTTGTTGATTTGGTTTACCCGCGATATGGCATATGTTACAGGTTTGACAAAATTTTCTTATATCCCCTCTTATACTGGGCCAATAAAAGTATCGGGTGATTTTGTCATGGGTCTTCATCACTCCTAAATGTCCCGCCAATGGGTTCTCGTGTGCCACTGATAGTATTTTGTCTCGATATTTTTTTGGCACTACGATTTGTTCATATAGCTCGCATTCGTCGAGTTCTGACTGGGTCTGCGGTCTCCATTTTCTCATTAATATTCCCGCCTTGATATAATATTGTCCTGACTCATTTTTATTCCTTTTTCTTTCGATTAGGGAGTACAGCGGTATTATTTCTGGGTCTTCTTGTTGATCTTTCATTAGTTCCTTCCTGGTCGGAGTGGGGTTGTATTTACTTCTTCCTCCCTCTTCGTTCTTATTTTTCCTTCCAGGTATATTATTGTTCATGGTTGTATGCCCGCCGTTTGACCTGTTCCAATTCTGCCTCGTAACTATCGCCATGGTTTTATTTTTGATATTTCTCCACGTGCGTCTTTTCTCTTCCGCGTAATATTTGGACATTTTCTTAGGTTCAGAATCTGTGGTTCTCCCGCTCACATCGTTTCCCAAAAGTATGGAGATTCCCTCCATGGGTAGTGTTTCAAGCATTCCTACTTCAATCTCGCCAGTTTTCCACTTCGATTCTAACTTAATTTTACATATCTCCGTTTTCAAGGGTTTCCCTCCTATTCCGATGATTGTTTTTATTTTTCCAGTCTTTTGCCTCATCTCCGCTGGTATGTCCTTCCGCCTCGCCAGCGATTGTGCTGCGCCCGTATCTCTCAAAACTTTTAGTCGTTTTTGGTTTATTTTGTTTTTATCCCAAATCTTTCCGTCTGCAATGAAGGGTAGGTAACTTTTATCTAATTTTTCTGTGAGTACAGCCCCCTGGGGTTTCATGATATTTTTGTTTCGGCAGTTCGCCGCAATATGACCTTGCCTCTTGCAATGGAAGCATTTGACTTATGGCATTTCCCGCCCAAATAACGGTTGGTTGTTCAAAAATGTTGGTGGTCCTGGGCGTCTGATATCTTCGTTACGTCGAGTGTTTGGCGGTTGGCGCGGTGTAGATGTTGTTATTCTTACGTTGGTTTTTTGGCGTGCGATGTCGTATTCATCGGCTAATGTTGCCATTTCATGACTGGATTTTCTTTTTCTTTCATTCAAATACATTTTCATCTCTTCGGGCACGTTGCTCTGGAATTCTTCAGTATGAGTTGTTTAAGCCCCTCATAATCTCCTGTTATTTTCTTTGCCTGACACCATCTGTCCAGGTATATTTCCTTTTTTTGTTTATTATATTCGGTATGTGTCTGGTTTTCCTGTTTTCTGTAATTTCTGAACTTTTGTCGATACGCCTCGGGTACCAGTTCATAAGCCTTTAGTATGGCCACTTTGACTGTTTCATAATTGGCGCACTCCTCCGTCGGTAGGGTTGTATGCCTTCTGGGCTTTTCCTGTTAGTACTGTCTGTAATAACATCGACCAGTATCTTTTCGGCCATTCCATGTTTAGGGCTGTCCTTTCAAAATGTTCTAGATACTCTTCGACTTCCCTTTCCGCGAATTTGGGTAGGAGAGTCACTTGTTTCGTTATTTCGAATCGGTCCTCTTCATTACTTCGCCTAATATCCATTTCCCTTAATCTTGTCTCTTGTTCAATTCTCGCTTTCTCTATCTCCATTCTCGCCAAGATTCTAGCTCTCTCTAGCTCCATTTGTGTGACTGACATATTTTCTTCTTCCCTCGGGAAGTCTTCCAGTGTTTCTTCTTCAAATATATTGTTATCGACCATATGTTCTGTTATCTTTTTCATTATCGCTATTTTTCTCATGGGTCCCCTAACTTCCAATTCTAACTTTCTTCCTATTTCCAACATTTCATCCTTTTTCAGTCCTCTTAAGTTTTCTGGAGTTGGTTCTTTGATGAATTTCTCTGCGCTTACAATCTTCCTATTTTTTTTTTTCTAAGCGGCAAAACATTTATATATATATATATTTTTTGTGTGTGTCTCGTTCACCCGGTCTCGGTCGGTCTACAGTGTTTTATAATTTGGGTTTTTATTATTCCCGGACGAGCCCCCATTTATTATAGACCCTCACCTGGCGCTAACATTGTGTGCACAATCAATGCCAGGCTAAGATCTACATATTCTGCACAATGGTTCATTATCTCTTTATTCCCAAATAACCTTCCGTTATAGGATTACTGAATAATTGGTAGGGTAATCTCCCTTATATCTCTGAATCGACAGATAATATAAAAAGAAAAGAAAGTGGGCAAAGTCCAGCTCAATTATGATTTGATTGAATTAGGCTTTCCCAGGTTCTTGGAATGACACATTCGGCCAACCGTGAACCATAAATGAATGAAACGACATTGTAAACAATAAAATATTTAATTAACAATGACATGTAGGTGGCAATGACAACAAAGATATTATATCTTATCAACTATACAATATATTCAGTTGGGATACGACAACTAGCAACAAATGCAAAGCTTCACACAGAAATCAGGGTACAACATCAAATATCTAATTTTTGCACATATGGAAAGGTGTCTGCAAGAACATAATATTATTGGGTGTTTGTGACTCAGAATAACGTTAGGGTTTATTTTGGGGGTATTAACTTATCTGATATATGCGTTTATCGAACACAGGTGATCATAGTCTGTTTTCTTATATTTTTGCCTTTTCTCACAATTATATTTGAGTCATTTTATGTTAACTTCTAATTTTTGTGGATCTCCAAGATAAAAATACAGTAAAAAATATACAAAAAAATGACTTACTTGATTCTTGAAGGTTGGGAATTAGTTCCATATGCATCCTTATCTCTTGAAATTCTAAAAGTATTAGCAGTTCTAGTGGTAAATGAATAATCATAAGCAGGTACATTATTTAACATCAATTCATTTTTCACATCTGCCAAACAATTTTGGATGTCTGGAAAAAAAGAGTAAAGATATTTTTAAAAAATCAGAAAATATTATAAATTACTAGTAAAAAGAGAGCTATTTTATGTCATTTTTTAGTTAAACACTGACATACAAAAAAAAAGAAATAAGTTCACTGAAGTGAGACAATAGATATAAGTCTTTAGTTGAGGCCAGAATCAACATCTTTATTTTTGCCAAAATGTTTTTCTTTTTTACATCCCAAGTATAAAAATTTGTAAAATAATTGACCAAACTCTGGATTTAACAGGAGAGTTGTATAGTAATTTAAAACACTAATAAAAGTAATGAGTTGAATAAACATATAGATATGATTCTACAGAATATAAATACTGTATAAAGGTTGCATAACAAAATTTTAAACTGATTCTCATAGCATTTACAAGTCTATATTGTATAAGGTATTTCAGATAGCAACTTTTTTACCGAGGAATGACAAGAAGAGTGTAAAAAACAAAAATTCAACTTCCTGAAATATTTCATATATCCACTTTTCAATTAGTTTTATTATATAAATCTGCTAATCAGAAAGAAGAATGCACTGTCAAGAGTGACTGTCAAATTGAAAAAAAATTCTATTTGAACACTAAGGTAATTTGAAATAAAATACTTGATAATGACCACATCATTGGAAATAAAATACCACATCAAAAAACTGATGAGTATAAAAATGAATCTTATTGGAAATAAAGACTAAGTCAAAATTTAAGTGCTCTACACAAAAAATATTTATTACATTAGGAAAATCTCCATTGTTCATTTTATAAACTTGAATCATTATCAAGTAATGTTACTATTGAATCAAAAATGATTCATTAGAATATAAGGCATTTGCTTTCCTTTAAAACACATATCTCTTTTCTCTCTCTCTCTCTATCCTTCTCTCACCTTCTTTCTAAACTAATGAGAAGGCAACCTTCAAATAAAAAGAGGAAGAAGACACTGAACATGGCTGCAAAAAGGCAGAAGTGTGCTGATCCATGGCTCTAATTATTGTGATTTGAAATCTACCAAGATAAGAGAGGCCCCATGCATAACTTCTGCTATAAAAAAATGAAAAAGAAAGAAACAACAGAAAATAAAAATTTTGGCCAATCAAAAAAAAACAAAGAGATTTTTTATGTTAGCTGAAACTAAGCTTTGCACCAGTAGTCTGGAGCCCTTTCATAAGGGATATAAACAGACAGCCAAGAGGCAAAGACAGAGAAGAGACAGCTGAGAAACCAACAAAGCATGTCATGTGAAGAAACTAAGCAGTCATCTGCTTAAGACATTTTTCCACTCTTTTGTGGGTTGAAAATATGCTGCAGATTGGTGCTGCAACAAGTTTCAAAAGTAACCACACTCCCAACTGCTACCAACGTTTGACTTGTAAACTATCAAATACCCAGCTGAACAAACTTTTGCTACCCCAAATTATAAAAATTCACTCCAATCAAAGTTAAATAAATAAACATATATTATTTGTTTATACCTTTGATTATGTTTGTTTTTTTCAAAGTTTCCAGTAAATATTGCTAAGAACATCTGGCACTTTACTATACTGGTGACCTCCCAACATGAACACAGAACTTGGACTCCATCAGAAATTTGGAGACAACCAAACTTTACAAAATGTAGGCATAAAAGGCTTCATCAGACTGAGAAGTAAGTCATGACCAAGAAGACCTCATCAAATAAACAAGCCGGGAGTCATTGCCTTCTCATATTGCTCTATCTATTTCTCCCAGGCTACCATACAATTAAAAAAAAAATGTGTCACTACCTGTAGGTCTCCAACCTTTTCATCCAAATCAAATGCCAAAAGTATGTAGAGCACATCTCTACTTTGCAGAACAGGACAACATAGAAACAATGGTATAAATGAAAACAAAAAAATACACTGTACAAATGTCACCAAATTCTCATCTTGCTTCTCCCAGCCTGAGGGAGTCAGAAAACTAGTGGTGTGGACCACACTAGCTCCATCAAATCTGCCACTTTTAGAAGTCGCCACTAAAATAGGAGTTACTAAGATAAATTTTATCATAGACACAGGTGCCAGTTTTCAATTTACCAACCTCTTTAACTGTTGAGTCTTGACTCATTGTTGAATCTCGCCTAATGCATGGAATAATAATGCAACACAAAATGTACTTAGAACAAGAATGTATTATAACATGAAAGTGTACACAATAAGTACATATAGTATTTCTGTATATTTCTGGGAAGACGTTCCTGGAGAATGTGTTGACTAGTCGCAGTCGATCAGAGTCTCTAGTTGGATCTCGTGATTCCCTCTCCTCGTCTTCCGGTACCAACCATTATTTATATAGTTGGTAGTCACCTATGCAGATTAGGTGGATCCCACCACAACATTAACCAATGTTTATCTATACTGCCAGTGGTGAGAAAATTAGCTGCCATGGCTAAGCTACCATAGAAATGAAGATACCCTGTTTAAGAAGAGCATTCGAATGGATCTTTATAGTCACAGATATCACCAATCCATTATTGGGATTTGATTTCTTAAACAACTTTGGGTTAATCTTAGATTGCAGAAATATGCGCATTAGGGATACAGTTACGGAGTGACAAGTTAAGATAAATTCATCATCAAGTTCAGTTAACTTGGTAGTAAATGAGTTCGATTTACCTACAAAAATTGATAGATAAGTACTCTAATGTGATTTCACCTTATAATATTACAAACAAAAAGTACTGCAGTGTCTATCATAGAACAGATACAGAGAGCCATGCCCCTGTATTTGCTAAACCTACACTCAGTCTGAAGTTATTAAGCAAATCATAGAAACTTCAATAATTCAAATTTGGTTTGAAAAATATTGTCAAATTTAAAACAATCAATTTAGATGCCAAAACAAAGCCTGAGTTAAAATTTTAGGTAGTATTAATGTTTTATTGAAGATATTGAAGTTATTTGATATATTCTAAAAAAAACTGCTGTCTGAAGTTATTAGGCAAAACCAAATAATCACATATTACTTCAATAAAAAGGTAATAAAATCATTAAAAATTGATCAACACCTATAATAGAACAAATAAACACATATAAATCTTTGAATTCTTTACATTTTAACATAGTTACCCTTCTTCTCAATAACAACCAATAATCTATTATCTATTGATTTTGTTATTTTTTTTTTTTACTTAAGTTCAATTTCCAACATGGCAGTTTTAATTGACTTTGCTGCTTTGCTGTTATATTCCTTGCAACGTTCATATAATTTCATCTTCACAATTGACCATAGATTTTCAATTGGATTCAGATCAGGACTTGATAGTGGTCATTCTATTATCTTCTCTCCTGTAAATCTTTCTATGTTCAAAGAATTCATGGCTAAGCTTAGATGCATGAGAAGGAGTATTGCCATGCATAAATACACACTTCATTTTGAAACTGCAAGACTGAGACTTGTACTACACAAAATTAGCGCTTCAGTTTAACTCCTTCATCGACTTTGAATGGTCCAATAATTGTTTAGACAACAGTTCCAGCCCATATCATAACACTACCTCCTCCTTGTTGCCTTCTTTTAGCCACAGGCACATCTGAATTCGATAAAATCCATCCATTGGCCCATCCATCAGGTTCATCAAATGTCACTCAGGATTCATCCATTAATGAGAGGAGGCTGCCTAGGAGATGCTTTTACAGATCCCATTTCACAAAGTATTCTACACCTTTTGTCCATCTTGACTCCCTCAACTCCAGCCATTTCAAAGATCTGAGCACCAATCAAAAGTAGTTGTTTCACTATAACTCACTTTATTTTATGTTCATCTCAAGGAAGCATGTTCTGAAAGCTTTTTCCTTTGCTTTGAGTTCTCAACTTATATTTTCAACAGCCTTCTTTATCATTCAATGATCTCTTCAAAGCTCCTTTGATATCGCCAATGTGGACATTCCCTCACTCAATAACTTTGTTATTTTCTGTTTTTCAGCAGTTGTTAAATCCTTCCCTTTACCCATGTTTCAACATATATTATGGACAAAAAGAAAAATACTTTTTATTAGATTTGAGAGGTCTTAAGCTAATATTAGTTTAATCTACATTAACTTCATAACATAACTTCAGTTAGTCCATTTTCATAAATTCCAAATATCTCAAAAACTAACCATTAAAATAGCATAAAATTTAATTAAATATCTTACTAAGGTTGGAAATGGGTGAGTTTAAATTTGATAAATTTTGGTTCAGAACTTTTTAAGTTACTGACAGTTTATTTGATTTGCATAACTTCAGACAGGCTGTAGACAACTTTCAGGGCAGAAATTAGAAACTGCACAGGGGGAATTCAAGAGACTCCTAAATACAGGAGTAATATGTCCCTCGAGTAGCAAGTTGACATCTTCTCTTCACATGGTACTGAATTCAAATGGTTCCTATCAAGCATGCAGTGATTTCTGAGCCCTTAATAGTATTACCAAGACTGACCACTATCCAATTCCCAATATAAATTTTTTTAATACACAATTAACGAACAAATGCTATTTATTCAAAAATAGATTTAAATGCTGCTAGATAAAAGTACATCCACATGCAGTAGCAATCCCATTCAGTTTGTTTGAATTCCACCATATGCCATTTGGTTTAAAGAATGCTGCTACATGAATATATTTTCAAACATAGATTGTGTATTTATTTACATTGATGGTATTTTGGTTTTTAGCAATAATGAACTTCAACATAAGAAAGACTTAGATACAGTATTTAATATACTGCATGAAAATAACCTTAAAATGAGATTAAAGAACTAGAAGCCCTCCTAGCTTCTAAAGATTCAAAGGGCCTGTGCAGATTTGGGGGCATGACAAGTCTCTATCACAAGTTAATCCCTAATTATGTGTTGATTGTGTTAACCCCTTTCTGAACATATTAAGTTATACCACAAATCAATAGTTTAGCTGACAGAAAAAGAAACAGAATCCTTTAAAGAAATAATACAGAAGTTGTTATACATTGTGGCATTAGACCACCCACAAACTTTAGCCACAGACTATCAATTAGTCATTGAGAGCAGTCAATATGCAGTTGGTGCTGCATTACATCAGGTGATATATAGTAAATCAGTACCTATAGAAAATATTCCACATTTGATAGAAAATTAATCACTGCCAAATAAGTGGATGATTTGGCAGTGATTCATTTTCACCACCTAATAGTTCACTTTGTATTTTTATTCACTGACCATAAGCTGTTATGTGTAGCTTTCCACAGCCAAATAGCTATGAAATCGGATCACCAGCAATGACACCTGTCAGTACTTGCTGAATACTTTGCTGCCATGGTACATATAAAAGGGAAACAAAATATAGTTACAGACTGCATGTCCAGATCTGCCTTTGCAGTGCAGCCTGTGATTTGCCAGAGATAGTGCAAACACAAACAACAGATGGCGAAGTAAAATCATATCCGAACTTAAAAGAATACTCTGTGTTAAATGGAGGTGGTTCAGTCTTATATTATACTTCCACTATGTATTCTAGATTGTTTATCCCTAAGAATCTCTTGGTAAAGCTGTTTTTGACAGCTTACATTCTTCAGCATATCCAGGAATTGGAGCATCTACAAAATGAATAAAATCCAAGTACTTTTGGCCAAACATGGACAAAACTATTAAGCATTTCTGTGCAGAATGTATTGTTTGTCAACAGACTATGGTTCACAGACACATGAAATCTGCTCTCCACAATTTTGAATTACCATCATCTCACTTCTAAACAGTTCCCTTGGATATTGTTGGTCCTCTCCCTATGGTTTGCAGAGATCCATACCTATGCCCTTGTAGGCATCTCCTAACCTGTATTGATCGTGAAACTTGCATATGGATAGCTAGGTTTAGAGTCCCACTATATGTCGACACAGACAGAGGGAGTCAGTTTCGAAAGTAAATTGTTCCAAGAACTGTCAAAACATTAGGCTTCTACAGATTAAGAACTATTGTGTATCATTGTCAAACCATTGGCTTGATTGAGAGAGCATACAGAACACTTAAAACAGCCATAATTACTCATAAAGAATCATGGATACATGCAATACCAATAGTTCTGCGAGGTATGTGCAGTACTCCTAATGAATCAGGTTTTACACCATTTACTGCAATCACAAGTGCCTCCATATTGATCTCTTGGTTGATGAACCCGATGCAAGGAGAGATACCTCTGTTGGTGTTGTAACCTAGAAAAGGTTACTGAATGAGGAATAACCAAAATGGAGGTTGGAAATGAAATGGTAATCTTTATAACATCAACAAATTACAATACAATTCAGTGGTGTGATGTAGGTAAACCACTGCTAGTGGTGGACTACTTAGACAGCATATTACCCCCACTTACAATAGTGTCCAACATATTTATGAGGATTGGGACATACCCATTAGTGTTCATAGGTACAGTATATAACACCCCGCTTTTTAGATTTACTCTGCACAGAGTCAGTATCTTTTCCTTTTCAGGTTAATGTCAGTTCTTTTTATATCCCTTCTTTTCCTTTTATTTTGTCTTTTTGGATTTTTGTCTCAGGAGCTTTTCCAAGGAATGTGTCAAAAAAAATTCTATAGGCGTAACATCCACTGGAATATTGTTCTCTTCATCTATATGCCTACTTTTTGTTTGATTCAAGTGCCTTTTGTGCACCATTTTCGCTCCTTTGACTAAATATATCATCCTACCGATTCTTTTGACGATAGTTCCAACTTCCCAATATCTTTTCCCCATCTGTTACATTTGGTAAAAAAACCTTTTCACCCACTTCGTAAAATTTATTTCTACTTTTTTTGTACCGTATGTTCGACTTCTTTCTTATTCAGTATCAGCTTGTCAAAGACACATCTTATTTTCTGCGTAAACATAATTTCCGACCGAAGGCACATTTTTATTTGGTGTAAGCTGATACACTTGTAGAAACTGTTGCAATGCTGCACCCATGGACCCACCGTTGGATATTTTAGGGCCCTCTTAAAGGTATCCACAAAACGATCTGACTGGCCATTGCTTCTAGGGTGGTAAAGGGCAATTGTTATGTGCTCTACCACATTTTACAAAATCCCTTGAGTTCTTTTGGTGTAAATTGGGTGCTGGTATCTGATACAAAAGAATCTGGTACCCCCGAACCTCGCAAACAGTTTGTGTAGAAATCCAATTGCTACTTTCATGGTTTGTTTCTTACATCTCAATATCTCTGACCACTTGGAAAAAGATCAATGATCAGATAATATGAACCATTAAGTGAACCAGCAAAGTCAATATGCGGACGTGATCATGGGCAGTCAGTTTCTGGTCATGCGTTGAACTTTATTGGTGGTGCTCAGGGGCGGACTGAGCCATCGGTCAATCAGACCATGCCCGAGGGCCCAGCCCTGCAAAGGGGCCCGCCTAAATGCCAATAAAATTGTTAAGGATGTCCTTGTTATACACTCTAATACATGCAGTCTGACTCGGGTCACTCAGCTGCACATCATAGTGTCTGTGTGTCTCATACATGGCCGTAGCTGACTTGATTCCGCCACACCCCTTGCCTGGTCAAAGGGAAGACGCAATAATAAATCATTTTATTTTTAACCTTCCAAGAATATTGGGATGATTATAAACCTGGCGCCTCTGTAGCCTGTAGTACCGGTCAAGTCTTGGCGAACAATCTGAAGGGCATCATTCAGTCCTCCTGCTCCCATCTCCGTCACTCCCAAAAGCCACTAAAATCTTCATATGATTGTTAGAATTTGCAAAGAAAGGACACCTTTTTCCTAACTCCTGTCTGTTGCCAAGCATTTTAGTAAGTTAAAATATTGATTATAGTGATTATTTTGTTTAAATCTATAATTATGCTAATTTGATAAAAATATTGAGGATTTATAGTAAATTTAAATTCGCATTTTGTGATTTCTTAAGTCAAAGTTTTAAAAATTTCAATAAAGCGCTTTAATGCAAATTCAAGCAGAATATTTTTTATTTTTTAAAATCCAATATTGTTTTCAAATTGATGAAGGGCTTAACAGTCAATTTATGCCAGTGCCAGATATATACGGATCTTACCACATTCTTCTAAAACCATTGATATAATTTCAGTTGATTGGATTTTTTTTATATGTGCAATGTGCCATCTCTCTGATCTTGCTCTAGACATTTTTTACATATTTAATCAAAACCTTTAGGTATGGTCACTGTGTTTTGGAAGGCTGTTTTTTCTAAACGTTTAGAAAAAAAATGAATAAAGTGAAAATTATTACTTCTTAACCCATACACTTTGAATAAAAGAGAATAAACTTAAAAATAAATAAATAAATAAATAGGACTTTTATTTATAAATACTCAAACAAAATTATAAATTAAAAATGTAAATTTACGAAAAACTCAACTTTCGAATTTAGCCAATATTTTTTTTATTATTATTAATTCGTGAAAAGAAGGCAAGTAAATTAAATTTAAAAAAAAATCAATCCAAAGGCAATAAAATGCCATCATTTTGTCAGTTAATCATTAATGAACAAAAATGTAATAATAAAAAAAATTACCTTTTTGTATGATATTTAATTTGTAAAAATTCCAAATATATTTGAGATGTCTAACTTACAATTTCACAATGAAGCGTCCCAAGAAATCTATCTCCCTCTCATTATGCAAATGATCTGTGACCCTGGGTGCAGATGTGAATGAGTGCCGTGAAATCTATGCATCGGAATAAAAGAATAATCCACAAAAATTCATAGTTTCTGGAAGCGGATGACACTGATGACATCACCACCTTAATAAATCCGGGCAACTTTCTCTGTGCCTGGTGTTTTTTTTAGCATCAGCTACGGCCCTGGTCTCATATATATACATTATATGTTACTGCTTCTATAGGCTTATATATATGGATTAGTAATAGTGTAGTATATAATATATACATGGATTAGTAATAATAGTAATATGGATTAGTGTATTTATATTAAAGATTATTCTTTTTATCTTTACCAGGTAGCTAAACCCTATTTAATGATGTCTGACTACAAGAATAAAAGTGGTGCTCAAAAGAGACAAGCGAAAAAGGAAACAATATCCAAGACAAGGAAGACAACACATAAAATTGATACATTTTTTGCTAAGAAAGCTACATCCTCTGAGCAAGTCAAAGATGCAGCTGACTTTGGCTTACAAGACAAAGTATCAACATCCACAGAAGCACCTTCTGAATCTGAAATTACTCCTCATTCTGCTGAAACCCTTGATCTTTCCTAGCCAGATAAAACCGAATTCGATGGGCCACCAGCTAAGGTTTCAAGGCCTGATTCCATGACAACCAGTACACAGATTACACCTGCAAAACGTGCATATTTTCTTAAACCAGATACCAGCCATAATGCCTCTATTTCACAGTAGCTGTTCTGGAAATTTCATCCAAACCAGCCTGTAAGTAACCTACCATTCAATAGTGCTATTGTATATGACTGACAGGGCATTCAGGACATGAACATTAACAGAAAGTGGGTGACATACAATGAAGAAAACAAGATTTTGCATTGCTCGTTTTGTCTGATGTATGCTCCCGAGAAAAGTCGAAACATGCAGATGATCCAGGGCTGTTCTGACTGGAGACACATCACAACAAGACTGTTTAATCATGAAAAGAGCCACTGTCATAAGCATTCTACTGATGCATATATTCTGAATGCTTGTGAAAGATCCATCAAGCACAATTTGTTAAAGGAACAACTCTCCTTAAGAAATCAACAAGTGCTTCAGGGTCGCTCTGTTTTAAAGTGTGTAATTGATGTAATATTTTACATTGGTTTTCAAGTCTTGTCTTACTGTGGCAAACAGAGAAGCTTTTGCAACTGTATTTGATGAAAGTAATCATGACAATCATGGGAATTTTCTAGAGGCTATAAAGCTTCTTGCAGAATACAATCCACACCTGCAGGAACATTTACAGAAGGTCATTTTGCAGGGCAAACAAAAAGTTCCATCTATGAAAGGGCATGGCAAATTTGTAACTTTTTTTAAGCAAAACAACTGTGAATAAGATAATAAATATTATTTCAGACATGGTCAAAAATGAATTGTGAAGGAGGTGAAAAATGCAGGGATGTTTTCAATACGAATTGACTCTACCGAAGACATTTCTGCCCATGATCAGTGTGCCATTGTCCTTAGATATGTTGTTAAGGACAGAGCTAAGGAAAGACTAGTTCACCTGGTAAATTTGGATAATTCAAGTGGAAAATGCTTGCACACCCTGCTACGAAATTCACTTACAGAGATAGGCCTGACACTGGAACAGTGTATTGAAGATTCATTTGATGGAGCAGCTAATATGAGTGGTGTTTACTCTGGTCTTCAGGCACTTATGAAAGCAGCTCGCCCAAGTCACATCCATACTTGGTGCTATACACATGTTCTGAATCTGTTGATCAGTGATGTAAGCAGTGTATATGTTGCAGCAGTTAGTCTTTTTGGTCTGCTTACTGAACTATCTATATTTTTCAATGATTCCTATAAAAGGATGAAGGTCTGGGAAGAGCATATGCAAACAAAACCAGGAAATAAGAAACACCTAAGACTAGAGTGCATTGGTCAAACTAAATGGTCAAGTAGAGGTAGAGCACTTCGAAAATTGTTTGGCAGCTACACAGATCAGTCATCAGAATTATATTCAGACTTTCTGATCATCCTTCAGCAAGTAAGTGAAGCAACTGATTTCAAAGGATCAGTTCGCTATGAAGCACAGAAGTTGAGTGAAAACTTGCGCAAATTTGAAACCATCTTAATGGCATTTACATTCATCCGAATTGTTGATATTACAACACCAGTGTCAGATTATCTGCAGACATCAGGCCTGGATATCATGCAAGCTTGGCGCATGATTAACAAAGCCACTGAAAAGGTTGAAAAAATCTCAAGAGATTTTAGTGGCATTTTTGAAACAGCATCTAATTTTGTTGTTCATGCAAATTGTAAATTAGAAGAGGTGAACATTTCTGTCCCTCAGAGCTTCTCAATTTCAACCATCAGATCTTGTCGCTCAGCACCAGAAGGTATCACAGACGAGAAGAGAAATTTTGAGGTTTCATACCACAACACAGTAACTGATGCTGTGCTCTCCAGCATGTGAGCTAGATTCTCGTCTCATGAAAAACTCTATAAGCAGATTTCCTGCTTTGACCCAAAGAGGTTCTCTGAAATTTTGGCATCTTCACAAAATGTGGAGCTAAGTTTGATTGCTAATGCAGTATCAGAAATTGACAGAGTGGCACTACAGGATGAACTGATTTCATTTGCATTGAGCTACAAAGACCTGAAGAAGGGACGGCTAGAGAATATGAATGACAATGAAAATGAATTAGACAGCTTGGAGTCAGGGGGGAGTATACAGAAGTTGCTGAATCATCTGCCAAGACAACATGTAAGAATTGTTTGTCATGTGCTTTCAAGTTGTTATCAGAGTACAGGCTGTGTGCAGCTGCATATGAAAATTTATATATAAATTCATTGTAACACTAAGTGTCACACATTGCACATGTGAAAGATGTTTTTCTAAACTAAGACTGTTGAAAATAAGGCTGAGGTCTTCACTCACCCAGAATAACTTGGAATCACTTATGCTAATTGCTATTGAAAAATACATTGCAATGAAAATCAAATAAAACAAAGTCAAAATTATTGATAAAATTGCAGAAGTCTCTGCTGAAATGAGTACAATGTTGTTACTGTAATCTGTGAACGTTAATATTTGAAACTTTTGGCTCAGTATTATTGTAAAGCATAGTACATCATATATTAGGGTGTGTTAAAATGTAAAACTTTATTTTAAAAAGTGTATATTAACTCATTTCAATATCTGTTTCTATCTATTATTATGAATTTTATAATTTATTACATTGTTTAAATGTTAATTGGTAGAAATTAAATGGAAATTTTGTTTGACATGTCATTCTGCTTTGTTGTTACTATCAGCATGTGTCCATGAACATCTTCATGACCTTGAAGTTTTCAAATCTTTTTATGCATATAAACACACTTAAACTAAAGTCCTTACTTAGTTATGCCAATATGCACAGTTCACCTGCTGCACAGCCTCTATATGTGGCATTTAACTGTAAAGTGCGGAGGGAGGGGGACCATTCTATTTTCTAACACTCTCAGTCTGCCCCTGGTGGTGCTATAGCTGCTAAAGCACAGCCTTTTCTTGACTTTACCAAACATTCGATGTCTCTATCCAGGCTATGCCAGTACACATAACTTCTCATTAAGCTTTTCATTCAGGATATACCAGAGTGTCCTGTGTGGAATTCTTTCAGAATTCATTTCTGTAGTTATAAAGGTACCACCACATGAGAACGATATTGCAAATTGAATATACCACAGATTCTGTTTTTCTCCTGTCTTTTAGTTTTTTCTTCATTTTCACAATAGAATTATCATCCAACACTTTATTTTTTATTTCTTCCAAAGTCACAGGTAGTTCCTGTACAGTATTGCATAGAACATCTTTATCTCTACTTCCGCTTGTAGAGAAGCGATGAACATGTCTTCCAAAAGTTCACTATTTTTTGGGATAAGTCTGGACAACCCATCTGCGTGACTCAATTTACTTGATGGCAAAAATTCCATCCTGAAATCGTAATTCAATAAGATGGTTCCCCATCATTGTAACCTATCAGCTGTATGCCTTTTCTGGACCCATATTAGCTGTAACCTATTAGCTGTAGGCCTTTTTTGGACCCATAAATACCCAGCAATGGTATGTGTTCCGTTTGTAAGGTAAATTTTCTTCCATGGATGAATCTATGAAATTTCGTAAGGGAAAAGACTGTCATTTTGTATCATGAAATAAACACAAACACTGTCTTTTTGAATCATGAAATAATTCTTTTCGGCTGGAAGAAGCATCGTGGATGAGTGTGCAATAGTTTAATCAAACCGTCTTTGAGTTTATGCATAATGCAGGCTCCTATTCCATATAACTAGCGTCACTTGCTATGATTATTTCTTTTTTTGGATCGTAATGTGTCAAAAACAAGTCTGACATTAGCATTCCTTTAATTTTTTCAAATGCTTCCTAGCACTCCATCTTCCAAACCCATTCAGAGTCTTTTTGTAATAGTTCGTTTAACAAAGCTCGCAAACAATGCATGTTTGGCACAATTACGTTGTAATAATTTGCCAAACCCAGGAAACTTTTTAGGGAGCTGATATTTTCAGGAGCAGGCATGCGTTTTATAGCACTGGCTTGTGCTGGATCTGGTCTCCTGCCATTTTTGTCAATTATTTGTCCCAAATATTTGATTTTATTCATAAAAAATTGCATTTTTTGTCTTTCATCTTTCAATATTTCCAGTAAAGATGTTTTAAAATCCTCAATTTTGTATTGTTCTGTAAACTAACTTTTTACAAAAGTATATTTTTTCCACAACTGTCTCTCAAAAACACTTTAAATCTTCCTACTAATTAACTTCCAATGTAACACCTTTTCACCGAGAAAATCCTTACATGATTTTTGTAAATTGAAAAAATACAATTTTACAATATCATGTACCTTTTGTTACGTTTCCAGTTCTTTGTAGTTGGAATAATATTCCGTATTTTTCTGAATATTTGTATTTTGAACAACTTGGTTAATATCCACGTAATCCTTAGAAAATACTTGTAGCCTAAAATGCTTTGTAGCTTTGGTAATTTCTTGATCTTCCTTCGTCAATGTAGCTTTGGTGAATTTTTACGTGAGTTTTGCCGATATCTTCGTTTGTAGAATATCGTATTCGTGAACGTTTACATGAGTTCTGTTCTGTCGAAGTCCTTGTTCGCCAAACATTGTACTGGTGAACGTTTACTTGAGTTCAGCCAAATCCTCGTTGCCAAAATGTTGTAATCTAGAAAGGGTTACTGAATAAGGAATAATCAAAACGGAGGTTGGAAATGAAATGGTAACATCAACAAAATACAATACTCGCCAGCGGCGTGAAGTAGGTAAACAACTGCTAGTAGTGGACTACTTAGACAGCATATTGATATTTATTGTATAAAATTATACAATTATGGCGCAAGGCCTAAAGGGGAAGGGGTTGAGGCTGGTCTTCACTCAATCCTCCATATACCATAATGTCGCATACTCTTAGGGAACCTAAAAACGCACCTCATGACATAAAAATTTAATGATATTAAACATTTATACATAAAAAATTATGGATGATTTACAATGGGAGGGGGATGAACTCAAAAACAAAGTAAATATCAAAACAAAGCAAAATAAACATAACTGATGTTAGTAGGACCCTTCCAACCCTCAAAAAAGAGAGGCTGCTGTATTCTGCCATACGACAGAATCAAGAGGCTCTCTCGCTAAAGAGAGGGAAAGGAGAAAATATATACAGACATCAGGAATAAATAAAGCTGACCTTGTCAGGATGAAAAAAGGTCAAAAAACAAACTGGGGAGGTTGGGAATCTCAACTTGGATCATAACCAAAGATGTATCCGGGAGCAGGCCAGGAACCACACTTACATTAACTAGGTACACAAAGCTTGTCTAGCCTAACCAGGGGAGCGCTTCACGGGAAACCACTCCAATATGAAATAGGCTATCCCCGTTCACACGAACCAAGCTCGCATCTATCACCCATCTTTCACTAAAGTCTGTTGAAACCAAGCATTTTCTATCACTTCTAATCTTCATTTTGAGCTGATGCTCAAAGAATCGGATCAGATCCTGATGTGAAATACGGTTTCCTCACAAGACTTCCTCCTGTCGTGTCGTCCAAATCACCATTCGGGCCATGGTCATCAGCGATAGAAACATCATTTGTTTCACCCCAGAATACAGGGGCGACACATTGTCACACGTGTATGCACGATCAATGAGCACGAGCTTTTCGGAAGCGATATCAGCCGTCAACTTGCTGACATGGTACCATCGGGAGTGGACCCGAGGACAATGGTAGAAGGCGCGCGAAGCCGTTTCCTCTAAACCAAGGTCACATCGCTCACAGTCTGGCAAATTCATCAAGCCCCATATGGAGGTCTTGTCATTGAGAGATAGCCTATTCCGAACCAGTCACCGGGTAAGCGAAAACTATGGGTTACTGAGGTAATCTGACGCTGGCGCCCAATACCAGAAGTAGCAAAACTCCTCCAACAAGTCGAGCCGCTCATGTAGTTGATCCTTCGTGGCCCCCTCCACTAGTTCCCGACAGAAGACTCTCCTAGGCCGAGAAAGGTCACTGGACCGAGGAATGATTTGTCAAGGCATATCGACACTCGCAAAGGTAATCCGATTGATCCTGGGTTTTACGATGGTGCTCAACCCGCGGGATGGGAGAACTTATAGTAAGGAAAGGGAAGGCGTCCTTTACAATCCCTGCCATAATCGAATCCACTGTCAATGCGTGGCATAGGAAAGCCAACCTCGAGGCAAGCTTGTGACTTGCCAAGTGCGGCATTCCCCATGACACGGACGTTGTGCACAGACTTCTCTGTCGACCTTATGCTTGTGTCCCCTCCATAAAATGGAGGATAGTAAGCGCTCGAGCACCTTCTTATGAACCCTTACAGAGCGGAAGTACAGACAAGCGGTAAAGGACAAGAGGAAAGACGTAAGTGGCACACGTTTCCATTTGCCCTTCACGGACAACAACCTTCGATGCCAAGTCTGACCAGCAGCACCGACTTTTGCTTGTACTTCTGACCAATTTTTCTCCAGCTGGAGGTCGGGTCCAAACCACACTCCAAGAATGCAGACAGGACCATCCATCCAATCAAAGGGCCCCGGAAGATCGACCCTCTTCCAGGCATCTAACCACAAGCCAGAAGACTTGTCGCGGTTAATCTTGGTCCCCGTCATATTTTCGTACCGTTCAAGCGCCTTCAGTACCACCTCAATGTTGACAAAAGTAGATACGTCATCAATATACATGGAAACAGGGACAGTGATTCCATGTAGGCCGGACTGCACGCCTTGTCACTTAGCCAGCGAAGAAGAGGCTCCAACACCAAAGCGTAAGATAGGGGCGACAGTGGACAACCCTGACGAACCGACCGTGACAGCGCAAAAGCGTCCGACAGCTTCCCATTCACCTGTACCACAGCACTGGGGCAGCGATACAGGAGGCTAATGTAGCGGCAGAAGTCGGGTTTGAATCCGACGGCATGCAGGACAGCAGCAATGTAGCGATGGTCAAGCCTATCAAATCCCTTGGACTGATCTAAATTGATCAGAACAGACTCATCGTTGTCTTTTACACCCTCTATGATCGTGCGGAACAGATGCAGATTGCTTTGAATTGTTCAGCTCTTCATAGTGCAAGTCTGCTCAAGACCCAGCAGAGTCTCAACAACTGAGTGCAAATACTCCGTCAGGATCTTGGCCAATATCTTTAACTCTGTGTTTAGCAGAGTTATGGATCTATAGTCAACACCTTTGCCTTTTTTCAAAAGCGTGATTACACTCCTGGTGAACCAGTCAGGGACGGACCCCTGGCGGAACCATTTGATGAGCACGACAGTCAAAATTGGGACAGCCTCAAATACAGTTCATAGGGCAAACCACCCCGATCAGGCTACTTGCCTCTGGTGATCTTCTTCAATGCCTCGTAGACTTCTCCCTCTGTCATCTCCCCCTCGCAGTCAGCCACTTCAGTCGGCAAAAGCCGATGAAAGTCAACCAAATAGCTACGAAACTCCTCGTCACGGAAACCAGGCTCCTTGGTAAACTGACTCTCAAAATGCTGCCGAAACGTCAGTGGCCCTCAGAATACGCCCCTCCGGGGTTTTGACCTCACGAATGTAATGACCGGAATCTCGACAGATCTCTTCCTTGCACAATCCTGCACCCATATTCACAGCTTCGGAAGACATCTTGCTTAACTTATGTCTAATTACCTGGCCCCTGTAGCATTTGCTAGCCAAATGCTCCAGGGCCTCCCTAGCTAGGGCTATCTCTAGGAGATCCCCCCAGCCTCCATCTGGGAAAGACTATCCTTAAGAGCCTTCACCTTGTTAGCCTTATGTAGTGCGAGCTGTTTGCTAAATTCGATGGTGAAGGACCTAATCTTACCCTTAAACCTCTCCCACCACCTATTCCCGATAACTGCCCCCACTAGTTCCCGCTGCTCTACACTAGTTAGCTGTTCCTGGAAGTCCTGCCTGTCCAGTAAAGACAGATTGAACTTCCAGTATCCAGCCATTCTACTCATACACTCTAACGCCACCACAAACAACTAACATTTTATCCAGGTAGCTAACCACCTGGGAAGCAGGCCAATTAAGAGCCCACATCCACATCTTCCCCCCCGGGGTGATCGACCCGGTATCACCAAACTCGTCGATCAGATCAACCAGGCTACGATCACCCACCCTCCTGCTAGCTCCTCGCTCTCTGTCTAACTTGGGCTCCAGGATGACATTCCAGTCTCCCATTAAGACTAGGCACATTAAACCCACCAGGAACGGCCCCAACCACCGAGAAAATGAGGTCTGCTTCTCCCCGTTGGGCGCATAAACCACAACGACTCGAAACGAACCACTTTCACGGCAATATCGGCCACGATCAACCAGCCCTCGGTATCGACATGAACAAGGTCCACCATCGCATCCAGGGTACGGTTAACCAGCAAAGAAACTCCTCTGGCAATTTCTGACTCTTTACATTAGAGGTCAGCAGGGATATAATTCTTGTGTTTACAGCATCCAGCGCCTCCCGGATCATGAGGAACTCCATTCCCTTGCAAATATTTATCATACTCAGCCATAATATGCCAAGTCCTTTTGCTTTGGCCTGTTTTCTGACCAGGCAGTTTTTTCAATGGTGAGTTATTTTCAGTTGGTACCGTCAGTGTTTATGTATTGGTGGACCAAAGCCACCAGGCTAAACAAATATACTTTTGCCTTATATACTATATATTTTTTTCAACAAGTATACAAATAAAGACAAAACAAAATCGTGGACAAATCAAATAAAATGAAACAAGAACGTGGAAAAATAAAGGCAAAAACACATAAGAACTAAGAATAAAATAAAATGGGGGGAAGGTAAAAATACAAGAAGGAAATAAACAAAAAGAAAAAGTGCACAAATAAATGCACACAAATAAAAAAGGAAAACTGAAAAATTCAAAAGTTTAAGTTCACTTCACAGAAAGTCAAAGCTCAAGCTGGAAAAAATCACACGTCAATACACTCAAGCAAAAGGCCAATAATATTTAGGCAGCATTTTGCAAGCCCGCCCCCCACTACTTAGATGGCATATTGATATTTATTGTATAAAATTATACAATTGTGGCACAAGTCCAAAAAGGGGGAATGGGTTGAGGCTGGTTTTCACTGACTATCTTATACCTAGCTAATCCGATTCACGACCCATTCACTCATTACAAATCGCATATTCACCACAAGAACTCATCCATCACCAATCAATTCTCCATATACCATAATGCTGCATACTCTTAGGGAACCTAAAAAACGCACCTCATGACATAAAAATTTGATGATTATAAAAATTTATATATAAAAATGAACCACAAACAAACTAAATATCAAAACTCAATATCAAAAAGGATAACTATTAGTAGGACCCGTTCAACCTTCGAAAAAGAGATAGCCGCTGCATTCTGCCTTACAACAGAACCAAGAGGCTCTCTCACTAAGGGAGAACGAAAGGATAAAATATATACGACCATGGGGAAGGAAAAAACTGACCTAGTCAAGATGAGAAAAGTGTCCAAAAAGCAAATTGGGAAGGTTGGGTATCTCGGCTTGGATCATAACCAAAGAAGGAGCCGGGAACAGTCTGGGAATGACAGTTAATCACATTAACTAGGTACACAAAAAAGGTCTATCCTAACCAGGGAAGGGCTCCACAGGAAACCGATATTACTTAGGGAGACCTAAAAAGGCGAAAGGAGGGAATCTTGTGAAATGAACATTCATATCAGAAGTTGGTTGTTTTCTTTAAGCATCAGCTTAAGGTGGAAATCATATCTGATCGAAAGCGTTTGATTTCGACAGATTTCAGCGAAAGGTGGGTGACTGAGGTGAGCCTGGTTCGTGTGGACGGGGCTAGCCTGGATTTTCTCTTTTAAGTTCCCTTGATGCAACGGGGTGGTTTCCCATTCCCTGGTTAAATTAGACACTATTTTGTTTTCCTAATTAATGTGAATAAGTGTTGTTCGCCGCCCGTTCCCAGCATTTTCTTCTGTTTTGTTCCATGTCGAGAATTACAATCTCCCCAGTTTGTTTTTGTCCCCTGTTTATATCTCGGGTGGGTCATCCTTTGATTTTTCCCATTCTGTCAGTTATTTTCCCTCCCCATTCTGTTAGTGAGTATGCTTCTTGATTCTGTCTATTGACAAAATACAGCGACCACCCTTATTACTTTGAGGGGTGGGTCCTACTAACATTTGTTTACTTTGGGTTACATTTTTCGTTTATTTTCTGAGCTCATCGCCGCCCCCATCATTTCATGTATCATGAAATTTTTATATATTTTTGAACTTTATAAACTTTGAAATTTTTGAACATATTTTCTGACGAACGAGAGAGCTGGAAAATATAAAAATGAATTTCACCACCATTATTCTTTCAACGGTAACATAAAGTCTGGGGGTAACCTCACAGCTTGTTCACACCAACCTTTTTCATTACTTTCAAAACCGGATCCCAACCCTTGATTCTTATGAGAGATAGGAATGTGTTTTCTGACCAATGGAGGGGCCAGGGAATTTGTATAATGATTTTGAAGGGAAAAGTCCCCGATCTTGCTGAGCCTCTCAAGTCTCCATAAATTTTGGAGAATCTTCGCCTATTTGGCAATGAGAATTTGGCCCACGACGATAGAAAGCACCAGTCAAATTCAGAACCACTTTCAACCAAAGAAGAACTTTCTGTTGGGCTGGAAAGACAGACCGTCACCCCACTACTAAAAACTGCAAGATTCCTATATCTACCAACATTTTTCTACTCTACAAGAACTTTGAAGAAAACTGTGAATGTTTCTAACCATTAACAAAATTCTACTTGTTTTAAAGAACCTTTAGGCGCCCAGAAAAATATTTTGAGAAAGGCTTTTTTCTGTTATGAACATTTTCTCTTCCCTTAAAGAACTTTTCTTTTCCCTTTCTTTCTCTCCTAACTGTCTTTATCTCTTTACCCTTTTTTTTTTTTTTTTTGCATATGTAAATAAAAACACTTTCTTCTTTTATTGTTACATACCGAGCAGGAGTTTTTTCTTTATTCATCCCCGTGTAAAAGAGAGAGATTGTCTGCTCTAATCTTGCTGTTTTACTTGCATTTTGTCGCAATATTTTAACCTCAACCCTTTCATGTGGGAAAGCCGGGACAAATTTCCCTACCCAATAGAATAAATTACAACTCCACCTTATCACCCATGATCAAACGGACAAGCGAATTGGTTTGTCGATACATTTAAAAGGGCATGAAAAGAGGTACCGATGGAAATATTGTATGACATGTTTGATGTACTCACGTCACCAGAGTTTAGTGAACCAAGGAGGTACAGTAAAAGAAAAAGAACAGCAACGGAACATTTGAATACTGAACAGAAACTGAAGAAATATACACACCAGAGGAAGTAATCTTAAAGGGGATGTGTTATAAAGGAATAAAGTGTCGCTGCCGACATTTGAGTTTGAACATAGATCGCCCTTGTATTTGCACACGGGCGATCCCATTATTGAATTAAGTAGACCACTTGACATAGGAAAACGCATATATGGAAGGTAGAATGTGTCTAATCGATCGCTATTCTATCTTCTATTACTATTCGGATCGTCATTTCTACTCTATCCTCCATTATAATACGGACCGATATTCTCTACTCTATTCACTATACTATTTCTCTTTTCAAATCACTGTACGGATTACTATTCAAGCGAGTATTATCAAACAAGTGCTATTAGTGCGAGTGATATTCGACGGCGTTTGACACTAGCATTCTTCAACGGCATACTATAAGTTGTATCTGCGATTACAAATTCTCTACTTCGAGCATTATGAAAGTGTAACACTATTTAGGAACGGCAGGTTAATTAATCAATTAATTAACCACAGAAGTTAATTACGGGGATACTTAAACCGATAGATATAACGAAAGACATACTGAGCGATTACTTACACCGATAGATATAACGAAAGACATACTGAGCGATTACTTACACCGATAGATATAACGAAAGACATACTGAGCGATTACTTACACCGATAGATATAACGAAAGACATACTGAGCGATATTCTTTTTGTTTTGTTATTTTCCCAAAGATTTTTTGTTTTGTTATTTTCAAGTGCGATTCAAGTTAACCATTTTACTTTCTCGCGGAAGTGTGATGCTGAGATATGCCAAATTATCTGCGAGGACAAAAGAAGGAAAGAGAGAAAGAAGAGAAAGAAACAGAGGGACAAGACTTAACAACTTAGATGATAAGAGAAGAAAAAAATGCCACCCACAAAAGCGATGTTGTTTTGGGTGGTGGAATGAGGAAAATTTTGATGGTCATTTTTTGAGGGATACCAGAGCTTCTGGGCAGATAAAACATTGGCTGTGTCAGGATGACGAACTTGTGTTATCAGTAGTTGATGGGTCGTCTGCCGACCACACAGAGAGCCCTGGATTGAGATGTCGCCTGGACAGGACATCTGCATTTTGTTTAAGTTCGTTTGTGATAACGAAGGCTATGTTAGGGTATTTTAATTAACCCAATTTCGCCAAAAAAGAATTGTCCACTTAATGTTGAAGGAAAAACCTGGTTGAGAAAAAACATATCCCGTAAAGTTGGATAAAAATTGAGATTATCAGTTGACGCCTATTGGCCGAATAGCCAGGCGGAGATGATCATGTGACGCAGAGAGGAGGCCTGCCACCGCCCATTGAGAGGATAGGTATGAGATGTTACTGCGAGGAAGTGGGAAAACCGTTGACGCCCTCTAAAGTATGGTGAGATACCCATATGAGAGCAGAAGAGGGTGGGAGTGGAATAAGATTTCCAAATACCGAAAATGATAATTATTTTTGGCCAAAAACAAAGAAAATCCTTATTGGGGATTTGAAATCAACGTGGTGGCCACACCACGTCCGACTCCACGCCAGGTTTTGATCGGCGTCCATATAAGCAAACATCTACGGGTGTTTCCGAGTAGAGTCGAGTAGAGGAGAGTCGAGTAGAGGAGAGTCGAGTTCGGAGAGTCGGGTCGAGTCCAGACAGTGAGTCAGAAGTCGAGACAGAGAGAGTCCAGTCAGTGAGTGAAGAGTACAGCCAGTACAGTAAGAGAGAGACGCGCCTCGCACAGGTGACCGCACGATTCCATGCCTTCCGACTTAGACTTCTAACCAAGAACAAATTTGTTGAAGTCCGACTTTTAGATTTTTCACCAAAACAAGTTTCCGACTTAGACTTCTAACCAAGAACAAATTATAGAAGTCTGGCTTATATTCGCCATCCAGATATCCAGAACTAGTTAAGGAACGCAAAAGTGTTACAATCCACATTTTTTTTTCTTCGGGCTGGGAGAGAAAGAGAGAGAGACGCACTCCTGTAACTCAACAAACCGACATAAAATTAATCACTATTCCTAACCAGTCGCTCGCCTTGAAGTTGTTGTTTGTGCTTTTGTTTTTTTTGTCTACATTTATTGTGCAGTATCACCTTGACCCGGATTCGGCTGGCACTACGGCCCGACGTTTGATTGATCTCGTCAGCCTAAGATCAAATCACAACGTGGGTAGGTTGAATCGAGATCAAAGCAGTTGCTTCGGTGACCAGGCGTTGGAAGCGAGCCGGGTACGACAAGTTGGTGCTAGAACCCAGCAAGACTTCAACCGATGTCCCAGGGTTAGCCCGTCACAAAGGACCGACGTCACATTTTGGCGTCGTGACTGAAAAAGAAGTCGGGTGTCACAAGTGCGCCGCGACCAGTACGGGTGTCACAAACGGTGCCCTGGCCAGGACAGAGGAGGGTTGGGTGTCACAAAAGTAAAAAGCATTCGTTGGCATCACAAAAGTGGTAACTGTTCATTGACATCACAAAACCTTGAAACACAAAAGTAAACATGAGTTAAATGAAAAAAGTTTTTCATATTAATTTTAGTAATGCTTCATCTATATCTTCAATAATGAGCACTCTACCACAAAGCCTGCTTGCTTTAAATGCCTCCTTACCAGCAAATCACTGAAAAACCAGTAATTTTGGCTTCAAAAACAGTGTTTCAAATTAACACTATATATATATATATATATATATATATATATATATATATATATATATAGATAGATAGATAGAGAGAGAGAGAGAGAGAGAGATGGATAGCATTTACTACTTTTGCAATTACTTTATTAAATTCATTTGATGCTAATAATCGATCAGATATAATAAAATCAAGTAGATATAACCAGATAATAGATTATTATATTTTTTGCTATTTAAATCATGACACTTTCATGTAACATAGATAACATTTAATTAACTTGTAATATTAACTTCAACTTTCTTTTGCTAATGGAAACACCATCCTACACTTAACCAAAACTAAATAATCACCATGACAAAACAGGAAATCTTTAAAGATGTGACACTATTTAGCTATGGCAATTGGCTAATTAATTAATCATAGAAATTAAAAACGGGAAATACTTAAGGCGAGAAAGAGCTAGATTGATTTCATCTACCTAAGATCAAATCACAACGTGGGTAGGTTAGACAGAGATCAAAGCAGTCATTTCGGTGACCAGACGTTGGGGGCGAGCTGAGAACGACAATGTTGATACCAAATCTAACCAGACACATGGAGGTCAGTGTCACACATTGGGGCAGTGATCAACGCTCGAGTGGTTGTGGGTGTCACACAATTGGTGCTGCGACCAAGACATTGACCGCGACCACCCGAACCATCCAGGAGTTAGTGTCACAAAGATAATGTTTTTATCAATGCTATCATGATCTGTCACATTGTCACTCTGTGACAGCAGAGAAATTGCAAAAGGTATGCATGTTAATTATTTTATTTTTTTTATTTTTTAAGCGTATCCCCCCAAGCAAGGCTGGAGGCCACTATCACGCAAGGGGTTATAGAAGGGTTGGAGGAAGAGCAGATAGGAGTGGTAAAGGAGAGGATGTGGAGAAAGAGAAAGACAGTGGGTCGATCAAGGCAAGGGGGTTACAGAAGATTTGGAGCGAGAGCAGATAGGAATGAAAGATGAAAGGATGTGGAGAAGGGAAGTGGATAGATCAAGGCAACTGGAGATGTCGATTGACGCTACACTTAAACCGTTGGAGATTGTATTTGTCAGGGAAACAGTAATAGAGAAGGGAGTTCCATAGGCAAGATGTGCGAGACATGAAGCTATTGGAGTAGAAGAGTCGTCTACATCTAACAGTTTCAATGGTGAAGGGGTGGGAACGGGATGCCAGCCTCGTAGGACGTTTAAATTCACGAGGCCTAGGGACAAGCGAAAGCAGCCCCTCGGAGCAATTACCGTGAAAGTACTTGTAAAAAAGGCAGAGCGAGGCAACATTGCGTCTGTGAGAGAGCGACTGCAGATGAGATGACAGATCAGGGCCAATCACATTGCATATCCGTCTCTGGATCTTATCAAGAACCCTGAGGCAAACAGCAAGGGCCCCAGACCATATATGGCAGCAATACTCCATGCAAGGGCGAATGGTCGATTTATAGACTTGGAGGATCGATTCCGGGGAGAAAAATTTCCTGGCTCGGCACAGGGAACCAACTTTCCTTGCGGTGGATGATGCAACTGACTCGATGTATTTGTTCCATCTCAGATCAGCGGACAGCATTGGTGTTGACAGTGGCAAATGTGCTATTTATAGTTTGGGACAATTGACCCTAAAATTCCATGAAAAGAGAGATCAGTAATCTTACAAAATGGTCCACAAGAAGAAAGACTGCATTTTTAGGATCAGAAAGAAAGAAGAGAATAAAAATTAGAAAATGTTTGAGATGCAATATACTAAAAAAATACAGAACAGGATTAATATTCTTTGATAATTATTCACTTTGATAAAAGTTTAATTCAGAAATTACGAACAAGAAACCAGGATGATTACACTATACAGCTTCTCCTAAATTTGGTTCATGTGATTATTGGCAGCTGTGTAAGAGTATGTTGAACAAGAGTAAATCCTCTCTTCAATCACTTTGAAATACTGTTATCTACTGCTGATAAAGCAGAATGTTTTGCTTGGAAATTCTCTTCCAATTCCAATTGACTCATCAGAACTATCTTTGCCAGTTTTTCCACCTAAAATGGAATCTTTACTGAGTGATATGTGTACAAGTTTGTCTATGGTTTCTGCTATTATCTCCAAACTAAATCCTCACAAGGCATGCAGACTTGATGGTATCTCTGCAATTGTCATAAGGAAATGTGTTCCTGAACTGCTCCTGTCTTCTCCAAACTCTGCAACAAACAGGGAATTATTTTTCCTTCTATCAGTATGGTAGATGCTAATCTCCAAGAGAGCAGGACTTAGTGTCTTCTCATATTTTCCACTGACATGAAGTGGATTATATTGTATCAATTGACAGGTCTGCTGCTAGGAAAGTTCACTGTCTCATACCAGACAATTTTATCTGACCCGAATCCTTCTTTTACATTTATAAATCTACCGCTCATCGGTGTATTGAATATTGCTGTTATATTTGGTCTATTGCCCCTGCTATATATGTTAAAATCCTTGACAAAATCCAAAGAAGGGTCTGTAATGTTATATGATACCTGGCATCTCAACTTCAGTCAGCCTCTCCCATCATTATGACTTCCCTGCGTCTTTTATATAAATTGTTCTAATTAGCTTTCATCAGTGGTAACTTGAATGTATGAATTGAAATGTACTACTAGATTGGCAACTAGGTCTCACTGCTTTACTGTTGAAATAGCTAAATGCAACCGTAACTTCTATTCTTATAATTTCTTCTCTTGTAATTCTCACCCATGAAACTCTCTTCTAGTTTATTGCTTCCCTGCCACATACAAACTTCAAAAATTTAAAAGTAATGTCAATTGTCATCTTCATGAAACAATTAAAAAAAATATTAATCCCTACTAAAATATATCTACCTTTATTATACCCATCTTTTATTCATACAGAGACATTATTCAATTATCAAAATCTTTTCCTTAGTTTTCTATAACCTTACACCAGCTTTCAACTAAATTGTGTATTCCATCATTACAGAATGATACTGCTTTTGATTTAATGAATTCCTCAAGAAATGTTTCGATATCTTCAATTTCTTAGGAATTGCTGATCAAAGAAGTGAAAATAAGAGAGAGTTGGAAATTGACAGGTTTAGAAAATTTGCTGCATATGGAAGAATTGATCATTTCAGTTCCATCATCCTTTACAACATTTGCAATAAAAGTACCATTCAGAAAAATCACTGGTTGACTTCCTTCCTCAGAAAATGATCTTTTCTATTCCAATGTGTCATTCAAACAAGCCCTTTTCTCACTGCAACCTTGTGCAGTTACAAGTTGTCTAGGTTCCAATAATTCTCTTTCAATTACACCAAACATACAGTAAATTCCATTTATGTTTGGATGTTGAATGCTCTGATCATTTGCTTTGATTTGGATTCTTTAATCAAACACTAACAATTTTGTCCAAAAATAACATTTTCCTGTGTGGAATAAGAAGGGAAAAATAAGTCTTTAAATGTTGATCAATACCCCTCTCCATCACTATAGACACAGCAATATTTAACTGAGTTAACTTCAAGATCATTTCTTATATTTTGCTAGCATTGTACAAAAGATGGTATTGAGATCTTTTGCAACAACCTTATCAATACTCAGGATTAGTAGTTATATCTATCTTCATTCCTAATTAACGATTTATATCAATATGGATATATCCCCTATTGTCCATCCTAAGCTATAATTCAGGTGTTTCAAGGCATGCATTAATTCTTTGTCAGTAATTATGGCACTTTCTACTCCTTAATAGTTCATTGATGTATTTGTAAACTCTTGGATATCAACATCATATAAACAGGTATACAAGCAAGAAGACATTTATCTAGTTGATATGTCTGCAAGAGGTGATAAAAAAATTGTCTTTTTATATTAACATTGTTCACGCAAAGAAAAATGTCTGGCATATTAACACAATAATGGCACATGCGAGGAGGATTACACTCACTAGAAATTGTTTGTTTACAATGAAATGCATTTATGTTATCTAGAAAATAATATCCATGTTTCTATATTTAATCTAATGGGCACCAACATTTAACTCCTTCATTTTTCCATTGTATGTCCAATCTATGATTTGAATAGTGCTGCTGCTGCTAATGATGATGATGATGCAAACTCTAGCAAATGATACAGGAGAGAGGGGAGGGAAATGTATGTTGCGAAATGCTGCTAAATGAACTCAGACTGCTTCTGTTTATTGATTCTGAACCAGTGACTACACTTAGTCATCCTGCCCAATATATACCATCAGCATCTTGTCGGGCACCTCCTGCTGACTCATGCTTGGCCTGAGAAAGGACCCAAGATGATAATTGAATTTATGGTGAAGTTTGTATATGCTGGGTATTTTGTATTCGTATCATTAACTTATCTATCTGTAAATGTCTTCCCGTGAAAATAAAGCTAAACTATATCGTAAAATTGATTTTAACTGTATCTTGTTAGCTGGTGAGCTGTCAGTGTAAGAATGGGTTAAATAT